>CAOLHI010006196.1:0-40212 GCA_948474755.1 Ctenosaura bakeri
GGTGGGATGAAGAACCAAGAAGTAGCAGGTACTGACTACAAATAATGGTGGACAATTTATGCCAAACTGCTAAGTTAGAGTATCATTCAATATAAGACACTTTCCTATGAATGCTTCTTTTTATTTATACTAACTTGAAGAGATATTACCTTGGGTGTACCTACTGTTTTCTGGAAACATTCTTAAGGCATGTGGTTTGCCTCCCAGAGTTCTTAGGTATGTGAGCTGGTTGCTGCAATGAGCATGTGCCCTGACATGGGAAGCTGATGAATTCTAACAATTTTTAACATAGATCATAAAAGAATTAAAACTAGAATTTTCCATTTTTCCTCCTTCCTTTTTAAAATCTCATTTTAGAATTGCGCTATTATGTTTAATTATTTGAGCCCATAAATAAACAATAAGTCAGAAGCAAGTGATATATAGGAACTTTGTGGTGCAGTAAGAAAAATGGTATTTAATATTTTCTGGCAATATATACCAAAGTTCTAAGCACTCTTGGAAATGAAGGCACACCTTATATTAATAATAGTTATTGGTCCAGAATCCTTACCTCCTGGCAATTTCTTAAGAAATTTCGCAGATCATGGTTGTCCTTCAGCAAAACAAATGCCTCCTGAGATTTTGTGATATTTGTTTTGTATCTAGAAATGACAAGTAATAAAAGGACACAGTTGTTCCAGCAGATTAAAAGGTACCAGAACACATTGTTCCCAAACCCAAATTCACTGTTATCTATTTGTGTATGTGTGTGAGTATGTATGTAGTTGAATGCCGTAGATCTTCTATGGCTTTTCCAAACCATTTTGTATATCAAGCACATAGACAAATATTAATGTGGTTCAAAGGTTGTAAGTTATCAAAAGTTGAATGCTGCTACATACAGAGTAAACAAGCCAAAAAGGGCAGAGCACTATAAAGATACACATATTTGACTGTCTCTTCCATCCCTTTCCAAGCTACACTGTATTCTTCCTCCAGAAATGCCATCTTTCATGCTGGAACACAATTCAGAATTATGTGATACGTTTTTTTTCTATCTCTATTTCCGCACTACACTGTTATAGTGCTATTATTCCACTTTCAACAGCCTGTGGAATTCTGGGACTTGTAGCTTACCGAGATCAAAGAGCTTTCTGGCTGAGAATTATAAATGCCCCTCCCTGAACTATAAACCCCAGCATTCCACAGGATGTTGAAAGTGGAGTAAAAGCACTATAACCACGTGGTGCGCAAATGGCCTCAGACTCCAAGGCAGCATTAAATATCCTTTTAATAGGACATGGGGAGAAGATGGCAGGAAGATTATTCAGTTCAGGAAGAAATATTTCTAGTTTTCCTTGTAATACATTGACGGGGGCAATTACTGGTACAGAATAAACACTCAGGCAACTGCAGTGTTGACAATCCATTTAAGGAGATGCTTAACTATTTCTCCTTCCCTCCTACATACAGTTTCTTCTTTTTCTTCTTGCAGACTCTGCAGTTCCCATTGAAACTGCTCCAGTAAAATTACCTCTCTTGTATCAGATGGACTTTTTCCTTAATTTTATCAGAGTAAATATTTCCTTCAGACACAAGCTTGTTCCCACTACTGACAAACCCAGTAATTTTTTCTTCATTGGTTTCCATTGTAGCAAGAAAATCTTCAAATTTTCGGATAGCAGCTTCTGATGCTTCCAAGGTATCTGGTGGCTCGATATGAGCCAGGGTATATTCCTAAAGCAGATGTTAGGGAAGAAAACATACAAGTTGCTTGGGAATATAACTTAGGCAGTTTTAAAAAATAGCAACAATGCGTCTTCCATAAATAGTTCTGCAAGGTCTAATGCCAGTTCCATCTCATTACAGTTTGCATGTTAAGTTTCATGGGCTACATGGCACTTAGAAGAAAAGCACTCAAAATGCCTAGATAGGACGGCATCAAGCATTGGTAAGCTGGTTGTGCACATCTGCTACCACCCACTAAATTTGGTCTTTAGTGTTCTTTTTCTCCAGTGCTTCTTAGTGTGTATTAAAAGTCAAATTCTGTATGTTGTGCTCAGTGTGCACATCTAACACACACCGAGGTATATTTCTGTGGCTGCCATGTGCTAGGTGATATGCCTGTAGGATATCCAAGACATACTTTCAGCATGGAAACACCAGTTTTCTGTAGAGAAAACACCTATAGCACCCAAGTACCAAGATACCATTTTTGAGACACTGATTAAACATGCAGAAAAATTACAAGAAAATTCATACTGTTGCCATACCTGATTGGTAAGGATAATTTCAGCTTGCTTTGCATCTTTAAGAAACTCCTGGAAACCAAGACACTGGTTGAGGAATTTGTCCCTGTTATCCCACATTTTACATAAGGCATTCCAGCCTGTATCCATCCCCTGGAGCCGCTGCTCTAGCTGCTGATATTCCACATCTGTTTGCCCTTGGGTCACTCTGGCTCCTATCTCCTTGACACTGTGGTAATCATCCCTGTGTTGATCAATCTCTTCCTTAACAGCAGCATGCTGCTGCAGAAGATGCTCAGCTTCTACTAGGGAATTGGGCACCTCTTCTGAAGCAACAGCTTTTTGTGCCTTGAACAGCCATGCCTGGAAGTCATCTAAGTCCTGCAAAAACTTGTGCAATTTGCTGGCTTCTCCGAGGGAGGCCTCTTGACTCTGCAATGTATTCTGTAGGTCTAGCCAAACTCCCGTGACAGCTGTCAATCGACTGTAGACATCATCAGCTAAATCAGGCTGTTCTTCAGCAAGCCGGTGTGCTTCCTGCTGTAAACCTGCAAGGCGGGCCTGAATGGCTGCAAGGTCACGTTCAATGCCATACAACTTCCTCTGCATGGCAATCATGCCTGCCAGGTTTTTACCAAGGTCCTGTGTTGATTCAATGACTTTGGTTTTTTCTTGGATCCATTTCCTTGTTTCTTCACAATCTACACAGTAATTGTGGAGGCTAAGGGCAAAGTCCACAGCTTTTCGCCTCTGAACTACCATCTCCTGGAAGACCCTCCATCTAGGAAAGGCACAACAAAACAATCATTGCATTAAGTATCTTTAACTTTTTCCTTATGCTTCTTTTTAGGCATTCTTAATATACTGTTCCGAACCCTATTGTGCTGATAAAACAGCAGATGAAAGCACGGAACAGGAAAGGTTGCACTGGCAAGGCAATTATGGATTCAAACAGCCTCTTATTGATGTTGGTGTCAATGGATTAGATTTATGCTGGGTCCTACTTTTACTGGCTCTCCTACATGCTACAAGTTGAACTAAATTGATGAAAGATCCACAGACTACAGAAGCTCTTATTGGAGCTGTAGAAAAAGTCCTAGCTGAAGAGTTTTGATTATAAACTACTTGTTCAATAGGAAAGGAGGCAGCTTGACTGTTCACCCTATTGTCTCTCCCCAACAGATGTTAGGGCATTACTGTTCCTACTCCAAAAGTTGAGCTGTAAGGAAGAGGAGAAGGAACTTCTAATAGCCATCTGGACAACACTGCTAACATCCAAAGGCAACCCTGGAAAGCATTTTGCCTGTAAATTTAACATCTACATTCAAATGGTATAACCTATGAAACACTTTCTTTGTACCAGCAAGCACATGCAGAATATGGCAGACAAGCAGAGTATCACTGAAAATGAACTCAGAGAACCCAGGAGTTTGGCTGCTAATGAGTTCATTATGAGTGACAAATGTTCAGTTCCTAGTTCTGTTAATTGACTGCAACAATTTCTTTCAGCTCTGATTCTGTGACAGAGGAGCTTGCTTAAAGCCCGTATCAGTTATCAATTACCTGCTGGCAAGACTCCCTAGAGACTTATGTTCAGTAACAGAATTCTTCCTCTGGTTGGGACCCATAGAGATGGAAACTGAGCTCTCCATGTAGCAGCATGCTTGTATTTCTACAGTCTTCAATTTTCAGGAAGCTTGTTCATGATTCCTGTATTGTTTTCTCTTTTCATGCCAAAAATACATTTTGCCAAGATTTTCTACAGTAAAGCGTTTCACTTAAAAGGACTGCAACCCAATGAATCTACATCATAATCAAACCTGAGTGTCTGCCATTCCAGCCGAAGGAATTCAATTATGATACAACCATAAGCACCTATCCCAATAGATTGCAGATCATTTTGTGTACTTTTTCAAGAACAGCAGCAACAACCACCACCTTTTTTTACCAAACTGATGCACAAAGTATTAAACACAAAGTGCCAAACACTGAGGCATCCAGATACCTCTGTATTGTGCAAGCAAGTAGGAGGTAGGGTGAGGACATCTTAATACTTAGATATATTCCTTTGAATTTGAATAAGTCATGCCAGACTAATCTTATCTCTTTTTATGATAGAGTAACTAGCTTGATAGATGAAGGGAATGCTGTGGATGTAGCATACCTTGATTTCAGTAAGGCCTTCAACAAAGTTCCTCATGACATTCTTGCAAAGAAGCTAGTAAAATGTGGGCTGGACAGGACTACTGTTATCTGGATTTGTAATTGGTTGACCGACCGAACCCAAAGGGTGATCACAAATGGCTGCTTTTCATCCTGGAGAGAAGTGACTAGTGGGGTGCCACAGGGTTCTGTCCTAGGCCCTATGCTGTTCAATATTTTTATCAATGACTTGGATGAAGGAATAGAGGGCATGCTCATCAAATTTGCAGATGACACCAAATTGGGAGGGGTTGCTAATACGCCAGAGGACAGGATCAAAATTCAAAATGACCTGGATAGATTGGAGAGCTGGGCCAAAGCTAACAAAATGAAATTCAACAGAGAGAAGTGTAAGGTCCTACACGTAGGTAGAAAAAATGGAATACAGAAATATAGGATGGGGGACATGTGGCTGGATAGCAGTACGTGTGAAAGGGATCTAGGAGTCTTCATAGACCACAAGCTGAACATGAGTCAGCAGTGTGATGCGGCAGCCAAGAAAGCCAATGCAATTCTCAGCTGCATTAATAGGAGTATGGTGTCTAGATCGAGGGAGGTACTGGTACCACTCTACTCTGCTTTGGTTAGACCCCATCTTGAATACTGTGTCCAGTTCTGGGCACCCCAATTCAAGAAGGATATTGACAAGCTGGAGCAAGTCCAGAGGAGGGCGACCAAAATGGTGAGAGGCCTGGAAGCCATGCCCTATGAGGATAGACTTAGAGAGCTGGGTATGTTTAGTCTGCAGAAGAGAAGGTTAAGAGGGGACATGATAGCCATGTTTAAATACTTGAAGGGATGCAACGTAGAGGAAGGAGGGGGCTTGTTTTCTGCTGCTCCAGAGACCAGGACAAGGAGCAATGGATTCAAGCTGCAGGAAAGAAGATTCCACCTGAACCTCAGGAAGAACTTCCTGACAGTCAGGGCTGTCCGGCAATGGAATCTGCTGCCTCGGAGTGTAGTGGGGTCTCCTACCTTGGAGGTTTTTAAGCAGAGGCTTGATGGCCATCTGTCGGGAGTGCTTTGAGGGTGTTCCTGCATGGCAGGAGGTTGGACTGGATGTCCTGTTTGGTCTCTTCCAACTCTACATTTCTATGATTCTATGATTCTATTTCATTTGTAGAACCTTTACATTTCACAAGTATCACCTTTCAGAAACAGGCTTGTTCAAACCAGTTTTCTTTTTATGTGAATTTAAAAAAATGATTACATTGGTGTTTTTTAAAAAATAAGTCTGGTTTTTAAAAAATATTAACCTGATTTATAATTGAATAGTAATTTAATATAAATACTGAAGTGCATGCATTTGCTATAATTGCATGTACAGCCCACAATAAACCATGATTTAATGCAGGGACAGCAAACTGATTCTCAGATATTGCTGCACTGCAATATCCAAGATCTTTCCCTAATTGGTTACACTGATTATGCCTGATGGTAGTTGCACTCTAACAGAATATGGAGAACTACAATTTGCCCTCTTCTGATTTAGTCATGAGCATGCAGTGATGCATCTAGAGCTGGATCCTGGGACAAAGTCAGTAACCTGCAACCAAGAACCCAACAAATGAAATCCGAAGGGTAACTGACAGTGGGGGTAGCAGGAGCAAACAGACTTGCATCAGTATCTGAGCCATCACTGGCATGTTGGAGCTGCAGGAATAGTTATTAGTCACTGCACCATCCTTTTTTAAAAATAAAAAACAGAGAGAGGAGGAGGGTGGCCAAACATGTACACAGTTACGGTGCTTGGAAATATCACCAAATGTGGAACAATAAAACTCAAAAAATGGTTCAAAAGCACATGATCACATTCATGTTGCTAAGGCCAAAGCAATCTTAACCTTAGGGCTGGCATGAAACCACACAGGCAGGCAGACGGAACAACTGCAGAGGAGGGAGAAATAAATAAATAGAAAGAAAGAAAGAAAGAAAGAAAGAAAGAAAGAAAGAAAGAAAGAAAGAAAGAAAGAAAGAAGATCTTACCTGGCATTCAGATGTTCCTGGCATTGCCTCACTTTCCCACTGCGGGGATGGCCACTTTCTATTAGACCAATGGCTGCTTGATTGACCCCTTCAATCTGAGATGCCAGATTGTTCATTTCCTGCTCCAAAATATCAAACCTGCAATCAAATATATAATTATTTAATATTTAATCCCTTAAATCAACTAAAAGCTTACCAAATCTCAAGGATTCATAGCACATAACTCCTTAATTCTCACTAACAACGAACAAACCCCAGCTCGCTCTATCTTATTACTTACCAAATTCCATTCTGGATTTTTTTAAAAAAAATTAAGAACACTTTTACAGTACAGGTAGATTTGGCTTTGTTTTGGGGGAGGGAATACCACAGTAAGGAGCAGCTACTGCAAAAGGTTCTCCCTAAGTCCATGTAGTCCTGACCTGCTGCATAAGCGGTAAGCTAAGAGAGTATTCCCAGTTGTAGGAGATCCAGACTACTTTGAGCCAGACCAGGCACTTTGAATCCTGAGTCCTTCATATATGTCATTGATTCATTTTGAGGCTCATTTCAAAGTTAAGACTCTCACAATTGAAGGCACTTCAACATATTAACTAGTAAGAAGCCCCAGGCAGATGGGAATCATCACATTGTCCTGTGGCCAATTACAGTTAAACTACAACACCTTACACCCAAATTAACCCAGTGCAATGGTCAATATAAAGTTTCACATTAATTCCTATTCCGTAGATATTTTTGAACCTTAATAATTGTATGGGGAGTAAATGAAGAATATCCTGAACAATTATTATTCTTTCTTTCCTAACCAAATGCTCTTTCTTGCCCTTTATTTTTCAAATTGTATTCAGATATTCTGCTCCTAGCAAGAGGATATAGAATTCTGGTTCTTTTTTCATTCTCTGGTCACTTGTTTTATACCAAGATACGTTATATTGTAAAGAATGGATATGGAAACCTGGCTATGCCTAGGGAAATATCTCATTCTATCATAAGCAGACTCTAACTCATCCAAGCATAAGCCATAATAATAGTGATAAGTGTTTCTGATACAACAGGACTCTATCATCCCAGTTATCCATACCGTACTCCCCTGATTTGCTCAGCCTGTTTAATTAGAATGACATTGTTCAGCTGTCCATCAGATATTGCCCATGAAGCAAGTTTGCTGTCATTTACCTGTGCTGCACAACATCCAGATCCTCCAGGGTATCAGGGATTTCCATTTGCTCCAGCCACTTCTCTTTCTCACTCATCCAAAGTTCACATGCATCAGTCTCACTGAAAACTGTATAGAGATCCAGAGCATCCTGTAGCTTTTGTCTGCGCAGATCTGCTAGAGATACAACCTCATTATACGCTGCCTGAATGGCCTTCAGTCGATTCTCAAATCCCGGAACATCCCGGAACTCAGTGGGAAAGCTCTGTGTCTGCCTGTTCAGATTGTCCATGACTCTCTTGTTGGCTGCTACCTCATCTAAAAGGTCCCTGTGCTTTTTAACGAGGGCTAGAGTGGAATATTCATCATGCCCCACATCATCACTGGACACCAGACGATGGGCATCCTGTAACCAGGCCATCAAATCGTCTGCATCTACCTGGAACTGGAAGAAGCTTTCAGCATCCTGCAAGTTTTTCTTGCGGAAAGCTGCCAGCTCCTGAAGCTGGGCCCAGAGGGCTTTCACTTCCTCAATTCTAGTATGGATTTGTTGTGCTCCAAAATGCTTCTGAGCAATCATGGTTTCTCCCTCTTTGATGGTCTGGTGCAGGTGGGTTTCCAAGCCACGTAGTTCATCCTCAAAAGCCTTGTGCTTCCTCTGCAGTATAAGAATGCTGGTCAGATCTTTCCCATAATCTAGGGAGGAATAGATATGCTCTTTCTCTTTGATCCAGCTTTCAGCTTCACCTAGTTCCCAAAAGAACTTCCAGAGGCGCTTGGACTGTTCCAGGCGAGCTTTCCTTTCAGCAGCCAAAGCCACCAGCTCTTGATGACAAAACTCCAGGTGGTTTACCCTATCTCGTATGATCTTTGGGTCACAAGGCCGGTAACCTGTATAAGCATGTGTGGACAGAAAGCTACAGTCAGCTGGGATACACAACACATTTTCCTTTAAATTAGAAAGGAAACTCACAACATCTTCCAGAGCATTTCCAGGTAATTTAAGACTGGGAGCCACAAATTACATAAAGGACTGGGAAGGAGATTTCCAATAACTGGGGATAGCTCTAGGGAGATAACTGAACTTGCATTTGAAACCTTTTCATTGGTTTAAAAAAATCAGAGAAGTTGTGCTTTGCAGTGCTGAGAACCAATCCACACTAATCAAATAGAAAAATGAAACGGAGGAAACATTTCATAAAATGGTGGAACTCAGGTGAGAGGGGAAAAGGTAGCTTTGCTGGTATTTGCCACTATTCCTTAAAGGTTGGATCAGCACTTTCAAGCTTCAGAGCAGGCCTAGAGAATGCTGAGCCCCCATCCAGCCCCATGCAGTCCTGATCTGATCTGATGAACAGGTTGCTTACCTGTAACTGTGGTTCTTCAAGTGGTCATCTGTGCCCTCACACAATGGGATCTTTGTGCATGTGCAGGAGCTTTTCAGAAAGTTCCAGAACTGAGCAGCTTGGCGGGAACCCCTCCCCCATCCGGTACTGAGCATGCTCAGTCCCGCCAACCTAACAGTCTCTCCTCAGCTTTGAAGTCTGCCGAAACAAGGACCTGAAAGAGGGGAGGATGGGCAGGTGTGTGTGAGGGAACAGATGACCGCTCGAAGAACCACAGTTACAGGTAAGCAACCTGCTCTTCTTCTTCGTGGTCTCTGTGCCTCACACAATGGGAGACTGAGTAGCTTACCGTTGGATGGTGGGTCAGGTCCTAGAGGACAGACAGCACCGCACAACCAAAGTGAGCATCACGCCGGGCCCTGCAGTCAAGGCAGTAGTGGCAGACAAAGGTCGAAGGCTGCGACCAAGTAGCCACACAACAAAGCTCCTGTAGGTCAACTCCCCTGAGAAGGGCCGCTGAAGAGGCCATTGTCCTAGTGGAATGGGCACGAAGCGGAGCTGGTGGAAGTTGCCCTGCAAGTTCATAGGCAAGGTGAACTGTCTGGGCAACCCATTTGGAAAAAAGTTGAGTGGATACCTTGTGACCCTTCTGGTGCCCACCGTAGCAGACAAAAAGGTGGGGAGTCTGACAGAAGGTTGAAGTCTGTTGCAGGTAAAAGGCTAGGGCACAGTGAACATCAAGCGAGTGAAGGGAGCGCTCGAGAGGCGAAGCAGGATCAGGATAGAAGGTAGGTAGAATCAAATCCTGGTTCAGATGGAAGTCCAAGATGACTTTGGGAAGAAAAGACAGGTCTGGATGCAGGACTACCTTGTCCCAATGAAACACCAGGAACGGTTCATCAGAACACAGTGCAGTCGGTTCTCCTGCCCATTTGGCCAAAGTGACAGCGTCCAAGAATGCCATCTTCATGGCAAGGAGACGGTAATCAGCTGTGGCCATCAGTTCAAAGGGATGGCGCATAAGCTGAGAAAGGACAAGCAATAGCGACCATAGAGGAAGCAGTGTGGAGATAGGAGGGTAGAAGTGTTGCAGACTTTTAAGGAATTGCTTGACTGTAGTGTTTTGGAAAAAGGCTGAGGAAGGAGAACCACATGGCTGAGAAGCCATGATCGCAGAAAGATAAACCTTCAAAAAAGAAAAGGTGAGACCCTGCTCTCAGTGTCAAGAGGAAGTGAAGCACCGTTGACAGGGAGGTAGGAGAAGAGCCCTCGTTATGGGAGTCCGCAAAGGCCATGAACTTCTGCCACTTGTAGTTGTAGGATCTACAAGTAGATTCCTTCCTTGCAGTTATGAGGGCAGCTTGGATAGTGGGAGAGTCTAGAACATTATTCTCCACGCGTGGAGGTGGAGGAGAGGGAAGTCTGGATGCAGCACACGACCATTTGAGTGAGAGAAGAGGTCCGGCGTGCTCTGAAGCTTCATGTTACGGCCCCGGGTGATGGCGAGAAGAGGACTGAGCCAATGTTGCCTCAGCCAATATGGGGTAACGAGGATGGTGTCTGCCCTGTCTGCTACGATCTTGACGACCACTCAGCTCAAGAGAGGAAACGGTGGGAAGATGTAAAGAAACTCCCCACTCTAAGGGAACTGGAATGCGTCCCTGAGAGAGACGGGGCCCAGGCCGACTCTCAAGCAATAATGGGGACATTTCCTGTTCTGTTCGGTTGTAAAGGGATCGATGGTTGGAGTGCCCCACAGGGACACTATCTGCCGGAAGGCGGTGTCAGAGAGGAACCACTCATGGTGGCACGCTGTGTCCCTGCTCAGAGTGTCCACTGTCATATTGCCCCATCCCACTAGGTGAACCGCAACGGGATGTATTAACAGCGGAATGCACCAGTTCCAGATGCATAGAGCCAGATGAAGCAAGGTAGAGGAGTGAGTGCCTTCTTGTTAGTTCACGTAGCACACAGCTGTCGCACTGTCTGACAGAATCTGAACAGTTCGTCCAACAACGAGGTTTCAAAAGGCCCGAAGAGCTTTGAGGATTGCCAAGAGCTCCAACGCGTTGATATGGAGATACAACTCCAGGCTGGCCCAGTGGCCTTGGACCGTGAAACCATGACAGTGAGCTCCCCAACTGAGGAGGGACACGGTCATAATGGCAAGTATCAGGCGGGGCTCAACGAACAGCATTCCCAACAAGAGATGACATGGGGATAGCCACCAATGAAGGGAGTCCCGTACTGGGCGAGCAACCCGCAGAACCCAGTGTTGATCATCGAGGAGAGGATCGAAGTGCCAGAGAAACCAGTGTTGCAGGGGACGAGCCCAAAGGCAAGACAAGTAGGTGACCGCCGTAGTGGCCACCATGTAGCCAAGGAGCTGTTGGATCCTGTGGGCAAAAACGGATGGACTGTGCACGACGGCACCCGTAGCTTGCCGCAGGGTCCAAGCGCACTTCACCAGTAGAAAGACCCTGGCGCAAGTCAAGCCCAAAGTGGCCCTGATGAAGTCCAGGGTGCATAAAGGTTCCAAGTGGGATTTCTTGGGATTCACCCTGAGGCTGAGATCAGAAAGGAGGAAGAGGGCAATGTGAATGTCCTTGTACAGTTTCTGTTTGCAGGACGACACCAGTAACCGATCATCCAGATAGGGGTACACCATAACACGCTTCATACGGAGGTAAGACACCACAGGAGCTAGACACTTGGTAAAGACCCTGGGGGCGGTGGACAGGCCAAACAGCAGGACCTTGTATTGGTAACAGACACCGTCAACCGCAAACTGGAGGTGCCTCCTGTGCTGAGAGTGAATAGCAATGTGGAAATAGGCATCTTGTAGCTCAATGGATGTGAACCAATCCCAATGCCTCAGGAAAGGTAGAACAGAGGGCAGGGTGACCATCTTGAATTTCCGGGGGAGATGAGGGAGTTCACCCCTCAGAGGTCTAGAATGGGTCGGAGACTGCCGTCTGATTTCGGTACTGTGAAATACTGGGAAAAGAAGCCAGTGGACTTGGCCAAGGGTGGCAGCTGCTCTATGGCCCCTTTGAGGAGGAGGGTCTTGATCTCCTCGAGAAGGGCTGGAGTGGGAGGGGTGGAATAGAAGACGCCGAGAGGAGGAGTATCTCGAAACTTGATGGCGTAGCCAAGATGGATGATGGTCAGTACCTAGGAGTCTGAAGTGATTTTGCGCCAGGTGTTGAAGTGGCGAGCCAGTCCTGGGGTTTTGGATAGGTGATCGGGTAGATGAAAGAGAGGTAGAGGTGGCAACCTGCAGGGGGAGTCAAAAACGTGACTTGGCAGTTGAAGAAGATTTCTTGGAAGATGGTTGACTATGTCTGAAGGAGCAGCGGGAAGAAGCCGGCAAAGACAACTGGTGAAATGTGCGATGAGGAGAGCATGACCTATAGGAGTAGGAGGGGCGCCTCCATGAAGAATGGGATAAAGATGGCCTTCTAGGTTGAGTCGTTGGGTGAAGGCCCATCTTTTTAGCTGTCAAACGAGCTTTTATAAGATGGTCTATACCATCATCTGTAGTTGCATGAAAGAGTCCTTGGCCGTTGAAAGGCAGCTCCTCGATCCTTGTTCTGCTATCCTTGGTCAATCCAGAGAACTGAAGCCACACAAATCAGTGAAGGGTGATTACACCCACCATCACCCACACTGCGCCCTTGACAGCATGTCAAGAAGACAAAATTTGTTGATTCGAGAGGCTGACAGACTCATTATAAAACTGGATGGCAGTCGCTCTATGGTCATCCAGCAAGTGAGAAAGCAGGGGGAAGAACCTATCCCAAATATTACATTGATAAGCCACCAGGCAAGCTTGAGTGTTAGAGATCCTGGAGATCAATGAAGAGGTGGAGTAGAAGCGACGGCTGAAGACATCCAAACAGTGGCCCTCTCGATCAGGTGGAGTCGTGTGGGCCCTTTTGCCCCCTTTCGTTTGGGAGGACTCAACGACAATTGAATTAGGAGTCGCGTGGCTGAACAAAAAATCAACATCCTTTTTTTGGGTATGGTAAAGATGTTCCAGGTGGTGAGGGATCAGTTGGAGCAACGCTGGCTGAGCCCAAGGATGTTTCAAAACCTCCTGCAGTATGGGAAGGAATGGAATCAGAGCCGTTGACGGGGGCCAAGTGTCGACATAGTGGAACACTGGGTCTTGTACCGTAGGAGCGGGACCAGAAATGTCAAGGCCTAAGGCATTGGCCATTCTGACTAGGATGTCAGAAAACTGCTTGATGTCCTCAAGAGCTGAATCAGGATTCAGGTCCCCAAACGCTAGAGGTAGAGAGGTACGAGACTAAGGTGTACAGTCAGTTGAATCACCATTGGAATCATAAGAATCGGAAGAAGGAGACGATGATCGAGGGGATCAAGAACAACGAGGTCAAGCGGCTCCCATTGCAGGAAGAACAGCCGGTGGAACAGGGATGGAGACTGTTAGAATAGCTGGAGCCAGTACCGAGGCCGGAATCTGTACTGGGACCGAGGTCAGGATCTGCACTGGTACCAAGGTTGGTGCCAACTAAATGGGTAAAATGGTCAGGATCGGTGCAACAACAGACTGCATCGATAACAGGGCCGACAGAGATGTTGGCAGAGTGGACGCAGGGTGAGTATCCGGTGGAGGCCAGAACACAGTCACTGTCACCTGAGGAGGAGGTGAAACAGCCTGATGATGAGGCAATCGGTCTCGGGACCGGTGACGAGACTGAGATGGCAAACACCGGTAGTAGGCCAATTGGGACTGAGAACTGGATCTGGAGCGGTGATACCGAGGGGAGCATCGGTAATGAGATCCCAGAGGAGATCATGACAGGGAGTGCGAACGCCGAAGGCAATAAGGAGACCAATGATGAATGTCAGGATGTTAATAGTCATGACAGGCAGGCGAATATGAGTGGTAGGATCCAGGTTGCTCTCTCCAAAGGTGCTTGTGACCATACCAGGCAATACAGGAGGCCGACGAGAAAGGTGAATCGACTCTTGCTAGTGAAGGCTCGTATGCAGTGCATTAGCCATAGTTGCGACGATATGGGGATCTACCCCTTTCACTGCGTCCCAGAGAACGGGCCACACTAACTCTAGGCTGGTCTCAGGAAGTAGCCCAAGGAGCGTCGGAAACAGACGGAAGTCTAACTTGGGATGGCCAGAAGAGAGGGCCGGAGGAATTGGCATCTATGGACATCCATCTACAGACTGGCCTGACGTAACAGGCGGAGAGGCCAGTGGCGAAGGCTGATGGTTCAAGTTGGACACGAGATCCACCATAGCTGGGACAGACAGCACCGGGAGCTGGGCAGCATCTCGCACCGGGGAAAGGATGGGAGCGTCATCCTCTTCAACAGTAAATATTGCAGGTTGCGTCGGAGGAGGTGTCGGCAAGGGACCAAGAGAAGAAGGTCCATTAGCTGATGCTTCTCCTTCTACTTCTTTTTCTCCTCATTGGAGGAAATGGAAAGGCGGTGCGAAGAAGCCCATTTATGCTCCGCCAAGGTAGGGACCTTGTGAGGCTGCAAAACAGGAGCCTGCTACAAGCTAGAGGTGGCATCTCCAGTGGAAGATGGGACAGTAAGCATCCTGGAGAGCTTCAGAATCCTTGGTAAGGAAGATATTGGTGGTAAGGTCAGCAAGGTCAGGGTTGGTACTGGTACCAAAGTTGTTGATACTGAGGGTCCGCTCATTACCAATAATTTTGGGACCGAGGCAGAGGATGTTATGGAGGGCGTCGATACTGAAACAGTGGAAAGGGCAGTATTGGATGTTGCCTGCTTCTTGAGGCGAAGGGTTTGCTCCCAACAGTAGGATTTTAACCAAGAAGCTCTATTCTTCAGGGTCTGGGAGGTAAAATCCTTACCAATGGAACAGGCCCAAACATTATGGTCCTCCCCGAGGCAGAACAAACACTCGGGGTGGGCATCCAAAAGAGAAACCTTGTGACCGCAAGACGCACACAAGAAGACATAAGAAGGGGGAAGAGTTCTTCCAGTTTTTGTTACAAAGTTCTTACAGTTTTTGTTATAAAGAGACCAAAAACGAGGTGAAAGAACAAAGAAAAACCAAGAATTAGAAGAACTGTTCAGCGAGGAAGCCTTCCAAGCTGCTAAAAGGTCAGCGGAGGAAAAGAAACTGAGGAGAGACCGTTAGCTTGGCAGGACTGACCATGCTCAATACTGGATGAGGGAGGGGTTCCCATCAAGCTGCTCAGCTCTGGAACTTTCCAAAAAGCTACAGCGCATGCGCGAAGATCCCATTGCACATAGACCACGAAGAAGAATTCTGGGTTTCCCCATAATACCACATCCCCTTCTCCAAGGACATCATCATTTTATAGTTTCTCAAATTTCGTCTGGGACCTTCCCCATTCTGTAAGGCTGAAATGCTAAAGTTTAATTACTGAAAATAAGAACTTTAAGATAAAAGCAGCTAGTCTTTTTGGTCACAATCATTTGCCTTTAGCTCCACCACAACTGGAGTACATACCCCTCAAGTACAATTAGATACTGAATTTAGGTTTCGGCATGACAAAGGTTCCCTGAACTTGCTTTAGAGTCTGCTGTTGTTATCATTCACTGAAATTATGTTTTTTATTATGTCCACAGACACAGGAGAGTAGGAACTGTGCCATTTTTCATCAGTCACACCAGAGGAATCACCCAAGAAGTGCCTGGGGCAATCGAGTGCAACCACATTCCAGCCAGAATGCCAAACCGCAAAACCCCACTAGCAGAAGGGAAATTTCATTTAACCCCAACACAATACATTTCTGTTTTGAGTCCTGAGCAAATGTAGCCATCTTCTAAAATGAAGCACTTCCTTGAGAAACAACTGCTGCAGAAAAGTGAGCAATAAATGAACAATTATGCAATTGAAATGTATCATTTCGAAACCTATAATATAAATTCCACTAAAATCTTCCAGACTTTACCTTCCATTCCATATGTAGGTGGCCAATTTTTGGGTGACGCTATCCTCTTATTCTGGAAAGGCCTTTGCTACTTCATTCTACATTTTCTTTTCAGACTGAGGGATGCTGTTTTCAGGCCACTTGCTTCTTTCTCAATATCTACACTGGTCATCGTTTTCTTTTTAATCAGCTTTGCCTTTTCCCTTTCTCTCATCTTTTCTTTATCCTTGTTGATAGCCCCTACTCATCACATTCCTGCCCTCTCACCTATCCTGCCCTCATCCACTTCCACTTTCCCTGAGCTCTCTTTCCTATCCTATGCCAAGGACAGGTATATTTGGAAGTGTATGAAGTACAGAGATCATGAGACGAACATGGAAAAAATGCATGAGAAATGATACTGTATGTTTCATTTTAAAAATAAACAAATAAATATGAAGTTTTCTGAAAAGCTGCAGCACTGGTGAATTTTATAGGATTTTTGGATGCTAGGATGCACTGTACAAAAACTTGTAGCTAGAAATCCACTCTGACTGGGGTTTTCTAAGAAATATGCTTTGATTGGGGTTCTCTTAGAATCTGGTATCTGTCCTCCTTCTTATAACTCATTACATACTATATCTAATGGCTGATGTAGCTCATCTTCAAATTTCTTATGATGTGCTGCAGACAGACCATCTGTGGCTGGCCCTTTTCCAAACTTAACCTCTTTAATTCTTTCAATAAGTTCCATAGTTGTCATAGGCACATCTGAACTTTGCTTTTGTTCCAAGCATAATTTGTCCAGTTGGCACCTATCCAAATAGTTTTCTATATCTTAAATTTTCTCATTACCCCACATATATAAATCTCTGTAATATTCCTCGAATGTTTTTAATACTTTCAAATTATCAATTACAAACTGATCTCCCATCCTGACCTTTGAAACAGTTTTCTTTATCCTTTCCTGTCTAAACTTAGTTGAGACAGCACAAGATTATTTGTGAATTCAAAGTTTTATTGCTTATGATATAGTAATTTGCCATTCATTTCTTGGACTGTAAAAAATGAGAACTGTTGTTGGAGTAACTTAATCTTTTTGTGGGAGTTTAGAAATTTATTACAAGGCTTTTCAGTTGAAGAAATTATTAGATTTTGAGTTTGACTATAAAAGATGGGTGAGAATAGAGAAATATTTAAATAACATGGAATTTAGGTCATTCTTGGAAAGAAAATTAGGAGGAAAGTTTAATAGAGAGGGCCCGCTGAGGTCCACTTGGGTGGTATGCAACAAAAGGAAGAAGAAATTGTATGCACAAAATTATAAATGGTACCCAATGGAATATTTGAGTAGGGAAGGAGATCAGGGAGTAAGTAGAATTATTTAAAAATTTAAAGGATAAAGTTTACCAAGGATATGGCAGTTATATGAGAACTCAGGGAAACTATTTAAGATTGTAAACTTATTTGATATAAATAGGAAATGATCTTGGCTTCAATTAGCTGGGATTTATAAGAGGTTGCCAGAATTAAGGGTGCATGGAGAAACTTAATATCCTCTAGAAGATTTAATGAGAAGGTTGGAGGGGGAAAAGGAATAGGGAGTGGGATTTATAAAATATTTGTGGAAAGTCAATTTAAACTAGAAGAGGGCTTATTAGAATTATGGAAAAGAGATACTAAAATGAGTAGTAAACAAATTCAAGAGTGACAAAATAAAGTTATCAGGATTAAAAATACTAAAATAAGAGAGCAACAGTTAAAATTAATTGGAAGATTATACAGAACACCACAGCAGTTATAATATATAATAAAAAATATGCCATTTAATTGTTGGCATCCATGTGGAAGTGGAAGTAAAGGCAAATACATACATATGTGGTGCGAGTGTTGTAAGGTACAGAGATTTTGGCATGAAATAATAAATGAAATAAATGGAAAAATAGAGAAAAAGTTGGAATTAAAGAAAGAAAAATGCATGACTAAATGTGTAAAGTATTTGCGTTCAGACAGAAATCAGGAATATTTGCTGAAGCAAATGTTGAGAGTAGCTCAGGAGGTTACTGCATATGGAAAACGGAGGATGGAAGGATGGCAAAACGGAGGATGGAAAGATGGCAATATTATGTTGCAGAATATATAATGTTTGATTTTATATTAGAAAGAAGAATGGGGTGAATGGATCAGTTGAGTGAAGGCGACTGGTTAAGGAAGTGAAATAAACTAATAGAAACAAATAAAAAAAGGAAGGAAGGGGTACGGAATTATAAAAGATACACTTAATATGATTCTTCACATTAAAAGAAAGAGGCTGTAAATAAAAATTGACTCTGTTCCTGGGGGACTGGGAGCAAGCGAAGGGTTAAAGAAGTATCATACTTATTGAGAAAATTAATTTGTTGGTTCTGGGTGGAGCATTGATTGTTGGAATAACTTTCTATATGTACATCAGTTTTAAAAAGGACTTATAAATAAATAATTTTTAAAAAAGAAAAAAAATTAATCTTTTGTGGGGTCTCTTTATCAAAATCTTTCTTATGTTTTTCCTCCAAATTCTGTATTTTGTCCATCAAATTACTTTTTTTAGCTTCTCTTTCTTTTTTTCAATCTGGAACCATATTTTATAAATTGTCCACTCATATTAACTTTGCTTGTATCCCCAACTATTGTGGGCTCTGTGCTCTTATTAAAGTTCAGCTCAAAAAATTTCCTCAGTTCTTGTTTACACTGTTGTAATATTTTCATCTTCAGAAATAAATATTTAGTCTCCATCTAAACTGAGCTTGCTCCTCTTTCAGGGACATCATGCAGGGTTTTGTTTTGTTTTTTTGTAAAATGCCCATACTCTTTATAACGTGAGCCAAATTCAGAACATAAATACTGTAAAAAACAACAACCTTGATGATCTTAAAAAAAGAGTATAGTCTAGAATTTGGCTGTAAATATCTCCAACTGTCTGTACTCTACATTTAAAGAAGGTTCTAGGTAGTCTCCCTTGATCTTCCTTAACACCTTCATTGAAATGTTTTTTATTATTATTTATATTATCTAAATTATTTTCAGATTCATTTCAGTCTCTCCACAACATGTAATATAATAAAGGTCAAATTCTAGTGCCTTCTGGTAATTAATCCTTATTTTCGTTTTGTTTTCTGTACATACTTTCCAGAGTAATTCCCATTCAGTTCAATGGCTTTTATTTCTGGATAGCCATATGGATACATGTGTGCACAAACATAAAAGGATACAGAAACTTGAGAATCCTGTGTGACTTTTGTGTGCATGCTTGTGGCCAGCATGGCTGGTGGAGCTAAGAACAGCACAGACAGAATTGGGGTGATAAACCAACTCAGGAGCAAAGTTGGTATCATAGATCACGCACAGAAATAGCCAGACAGTAAGCCAGCCAGCCAGGCAGATGCCAGTTAAAAACCTGCACACTCCATATTCATGGACGTTGGAGAAAAGAAAGGGAAGAGAGAATAAAAGTCTAGAAATGGAGGTTGGACAAAAGACAGGAACAGAAAGAAGAGATGTTGTTGAACAATAGAACTTGGAGGAAACAGGGGAGACAGAAAGAAGAATCTGGATAAATCTGTAGCAGGAGAAAGTAAAGACAACAACAACAGACACAACAAAAAAGTTCTGGTAATTAGGTGCTGCTGGGCAGCTAAAAGAGCCAGCGTAGTGTAGTAGTTTGAGTCCTGGACTACAACTCTAGAGACCGGGCTTTGACTCCTGATTCAGTCATGGAAACCCACTGGGGGACCTTGGGTGTGTCACACATACACAGCCCTGGAAAACCACATGATAGATTTGCCTTAGGGTTGCCATTAGGTGGAAACATCCTGAAGGTACACAACAACAACATGCAGCTAAAGGACAGCCAGGGTAGTGTAGCCATTTGAGTGCTAGACTATGGCCCTTTTCACACCTTACCCCGTTCCGGTGTTGTCACGAGGGGATCACACAAGAAGCCTCTTGCGAGAGGCACTTGCATCCCCTTTGCTCCTCCTCCACACCAGCTCCATGCTGGCCGAAAGGAAGCGTGAGCACTCTGCCCCTTCTTTCCACAGCGCAGCTAGGTACTTTCCCAGGCTCCACTAGGGGAGGAAGCACGATGGCCATGCGTCCGGAGCGTCCGCACACAAAGTAAGTGTGGGTGGGGCATGGGAGGGACATGCGATCATGCATCATTTTTGCCAACAAGCTGAAAATGATATAATGCGCAATTGCCACCTAATGGCCTCGGGAGTGTCACATGATTGCGAGGACGTCATGTGGAGCGGTCCTTGCAATTGTGGGATGCTCCCGAGGCCATTTCGCAACAGGACTGGCATGCAAAAAGGGTCTATGACTCTGGAGATCAAATTTCAAATCCCTACTCTGCCATGGAAACCCACTGGGTGACCGTGGGCAAGTCAAACACTCTTACCTCAGAGGAAGACAAAAGCAAACCCATTCTGAACAAATCTTGCCAAGAAAACTCTGTGACAGGTTTAAGTCAGAAACAACTTGAAGGCATCCAACAACAGGGCAGTTAAAACTATTAAAATAATGAGGTCAGGGGTCAGGAGGCTTTGCAGAAAGAATTATACCCTGTGGATGAGTTGCTTCTGTGTATGCATGCAGAAAACAAACACAGTCAGAACAGAACAGCTCTATATAAACACTGAAAGGATTTACTGCTGCCTGTCTGCTACCAACAGTGAGACACTTCAGTTTCATAAAATCAAACTGGGGTTTGAATGGCTTTAAAATCTTATAGTTCTCCCTCACCCTACCCCCAATAAACTGCTTTACTGAGAAATGTCAGACCAGGCTGTTGCAGATTAGAATTCTGATTAAACAGATGATTTTCTCAGTTATGTGTGTATATATCTGCCTTCAAGACATATTTCAACTTATAGTGATCTCATGAATTTCACAGAGTTTTCTAAGGCAAGGAATACTTAAGAGGTGGTTTTACTAGTTCCGTCCTCTAGAGTATAGCCTACAGCACCCAGTATTCATTCGCAGTCTTCCATCCAAGTACATGTATTTAAATTCACTCTCTCCTTCTCACTATGGGAAGCAGGAGAGACATGCATATTTTTTGATATCTTTTACCCTACAAAAGGCAATAAATTATGTGCTTTGCTGGCATACCATCACAGTTAAAAGAAAATTGCTGATACTGGAAATTGATGCTGAGAGCCCCTTCATGCTATGCAACAGTGTTATGACTCCACTTTAACAGCTCCGGCAATATCCTATGGGACTGGCAATTTGGAAGGGGTACTCAGAATTCTCAGCTAGAGAGCTCTAGTGCCTCACCAAACTACAAACCTCAGGATTTCACAGTGCTATAATTATGTAGCATGAAAGGGCCTTGAATAAATTGGGACATGGATTTGTTGTTTCAATTGCCAATAAGAATGTCCCATGTGTGATGTCCCATGTATTAAAAAAACCCCTATGGAGGGCAACAACTCTCCATACAATTCCCTTCCTGCGATTTCCATTGTCATAACAATTAGAAGTCAACAAGCAGCTAGCCACAACCCTAAAACACATCTTTGATACACTATAGTTTGAGATGAGAAACACTACACATCCTAGTTGAACTTAATAGCCATAATGATGTACATCCTTGACCACATTAAAATTCAGTCAGGAGAAAACTATCAAAATGATTCAAGAGGATAGAGGCATTTGCTTCAGGCAAATACTAGGAGGTGGGTATCAAACAGTGGGATACAGACAATCTCTTTCATTATCCCTTCCCCTTTGTACATATAGTCAGGCAAAGAAACAAGATTTTGAATGAGCAAACACTTACCATCTCCATTGGCAAATTTAAGCGCAGATGCACACACGGCACGGATTTTCTCAGCCTGGATGGCCATGTCAGCCTCCATCAATTTATGCTTCTGAAGTAAATCTTCCACTTCCAACAGGTGCTTTCCAGATTCAGGAGACAAGAGTTTTATCTACAAAAACACAAAAGTGAAAAGGTATTCTCTCTCTCTTTCCCGCCTCCTACAGGTAAAGTAAACATTATGTACATCTGCATGTCTGGAGAAAAGCAACTTTAGAATGGGTTGAGTTTCTGCAAAGAAACAGCAAATGGGTTTAATCCTCTCCCTACCTGCCATTTCTTCAAAATATTATAAACACTTCCAATGGGGTCTATAATGCTGCATTTTATATAAGGGATGCCATTTTACTACACCATTGTCCATAATAGGTCTTGAGCATCTACAAATTTCGGTATCCATGGAGCTGTGTGTGTATGTGTCCTGGAATCAAACCCTAGCAGATACCGAGGGCCCACTGTATATACTTTTTATTTAAAATGGTTCACCCCAAAGTTGTTTTTCTTTACAAAACAAAAGTAAATCACTGTCAGGACTCTGTTACATACGTTTGCCCATAGTATGATTTTTAATTCAAAGTTAGCTATTTTTACAGAGGATTGCAGCTAAGGCACTTTTCATACCTCCCATGCTGGGAACAAAGAGATTGTACATACTTAACATCTGGATGGTTGTGGGGGGTTTTTTATTACATGCACACCTCTTGAAATCATGATTTATTAATGTGATAAGTAACATAGTGAAACAGAGTCCAGCAAACCTTGCTACTCTTCTCACTATGTAGCCATAGCCATGTCAAAGGGCAGAAGGAACCAAGTTTAATTTAGAAATCTTCCAAGTAGTCTGTGGAAGCCATAGCAAGCATACTGGTTCACAAAGCAAGCAATGATATGTTTACCTCTGTGTTTATCTCATAATGATCTCCAACATACTTGCTATGCAACAACTGAGTCATAGTGGCTTTTTAGATTAGTTCTTTAACAGACTTCAAGATCCAATCAAGGTATTTTTAATGGCAAATTGAGGAACAGACTAGTTGCTTTACTGCTGCTGGAAATAATTATTTAGTGCTTGGGATGTCTGGATTGACAGTTTTATTCATTTGTATTTTATAAGTTTTTAAGTAATGCATTGCACAAGCTATCTTGAGAATACCTAAGCAGAGGGGTAGAATATAAATATATGACTAAATTAAATAAACAAATTGGGATAATGCAGCACTTTGCCTTCACAAGAGATCAGTCTCCATCTCAACAGGTCAACTTCCTTCTAGCACCTAACTCCTTCCTTACTTTCATCTCATCTATCCAGTCAATACTGTGCAGCATGTCTTGGAACAGCTGCTGCAGTGTAAGATTCATCTCCAGCCTCCGGCGCCGGGCCTGCAGCAGCTCTTGCAGGAACTCCCAGAGCCTCAGAATGTTGTCTTTGCGAGCATTGATACGCTTGATGTCATGGTAATTCTCCATTTCCAGCTCCTTGGCCACTTCTTCTATGGCCTGGACACGTTCCTTATAGGCAGCTGTGTCAGTTTCAATAGCTTCATGTTTCTTCTTTGCTGCCTCCACAGCTGGCAAATCATTTCCAAAGTTATCCTGCCCAAAGTAAATACGGCTTTGATCAGCAACAACATTTCTTTCATGCTGCAAACCACAGAGTGAGGAGGTGCATGTAAAAAACAAACCGCAAATGAACAGAAAGTAATTTTAAATTACTGGTAGAGTGTATGCTTGGCCAAATGGAAGGCAGGAGGAAAAGAGGAAGACCATGTTACAGATTGATTGATTCTTGCAACTGGAACTTGCAACTAGTTGGTTCAGCCATATATCACCATCACATTAGTGGTTCTTAACCTTTTCTTTACTGGGAACACCCTGTAAATGTAAGTTGTTGCCAAGGATCCAGCTCAAGATTTAAATATTTAAATTTGGATTTAAATATTCAAATATTTCGTTATTAAAGGCTTATGGCAACAAGGATTCAATACCTGCTCAGACAGTGGGTGAATCTGGGGAAATTAAATTCTTCCAGCCTCAGAAGAAGGGAAAGGCAGCCCCCGCAAAAAAAATCTTGCCCCCACCAAAAACTGTGATAGGTTCACTGTAGGGTTGCCGTAAATCAGACCTGATTTGAAGGAAACAACAATAAACTGCCACTGACAGGGAGAGATTCTTTCTAGTCAACATGTCTCCCCTTTGAAAACTGACTTATAGCAACCCTAAGGCAAACCTATCATGGGGGTTTTCTTGGCAAGATTTCTTGCCTTTGACTTTTTCTGAAGCTGAGAGAACGTGACTTGCTTGAGGTTATCCAGTTGGTTTCCATGGCTGAGTGGGGATTAAAACTCTGATCCCACAGCCATAGTTTGGGCATGTGCATATTCCTGCCACCCAAAACTGCTCCCTCGTTTGCAACTGAGGGATCAGTGCGAGTGCACACATGCATGTGCCACCATATTCCCTCAGCGCCCACACCTCCTGTTGCCACGTCCCTGTTGAACAGGACATGGCAGCAGGCATTTGTGCTCACCCAAACTGCTCCATTTTGTCAACAAGGCAGCAGCTTTGGCACTCCCCCACCACGTTCCTGTTGCTGCTTCTGCTGTTGTTAGTGTCTAACAGAAGGGCTTCACAAACACTCTGTGAGGGCTCTACGGTCCCCTAGGGGTCTGCAGAGCCCAGGTTAAGAACCACTACTCTAGATCACTCATCGAGTTGAAAACAATCAACACATAATGGCAGAACAGTGATCTTTGTGGGATAGAATGCTGTTACCTTGTCACCTTATTATAAGTTAGTAAGGAAAGGTTTTTGCTTTTTTTTAAAGTAAATTCTCTACCTTGTACACACAGGCTGAGAGATGTGACCGATTACAGTTGCTTAGTCCACATTCACTGCTTGTCCTGGTGTATGCATTAATAACTGACCTTCCTTTAGTCAATGTGGTGTACTGGGCAAAAAATGGCAAATGAATGGCAAGCTTGTCTTTGGTTTCAAGTGTGAATGTGCCATCAGAGTTTAAAAAAATCTTTATAGCCAATATACTATGCTTTCAATCTTTTTATTATTTCCAACTAGAATTGACCAATGAATCAATGGAATTTACCTATGTGTTGACTCACCTCTGAACAAATGATTCAAGAGATCTACTCCAAGTAGAACCAACCAACAGGATTCTGGCCAAATTGTGTTTAAAAATAAGGGCTCAAGCCACAAAGGTATAGTACTAGACTCCATGACTCTGACCATAAGAAAGAAGCTTCTCCACAGTAAACCTTCCCCTAGCAGAGCTCCTCTCATAGGCAAATAAAATTGCTTCCAAAAAATACAGCTCTGCTTTCTTGTATTACAGTCGTATTTATCACTGACTGTCAAAATACACCTACTTTCTGGAGGTGGATAAGGTGCTATATGTGTAGTAGGTTTTGGAGAACTGTAACTACAAAGCCACCCACATAGCCAGCATCTTCTACTATTTCTGATGCAAGCAGACAGATCAGAGATTGAAACTCATACACTCCCAGACAGTTCCACATTACTTGTGCAACAAGGCGCTGGTTTTCACTCAGCCACGTCTCTCGCATTGCTGCCTTGCGATCAAAACGCCGGGCAAGCTGCTCCAGTTTTTCTTGTCTAATAAGTTCATTTCTTAGTGCCAGCTCCCGTTCATACTCTGCCTTCTCCAGTTTCTCCCAGGCCTGTGCAAATAAATTCCATAAAAAGATGTCAGTCTATAGATATTATGGAACATCCAGAAGCTATGTAAAAGGCTATCTAAATGTCCATAGCTTGCTGTACAGAATACAATAGTGGTACTGACTGGTCCCACATCAGCAAAAGGCTTCCTTACCAAACAAAGACTTATTTCTCCTTCTTTGATTTCGTTTTTAAATGACAGAGGGATATAGTTAAGGTACAGTTCACACAATACTTTTCTCATATATGTAAGTAGCCTGTTGTCTTCATATACTTGCTCAACTGAACAAACAAAATGTGCAAATTGAACAATAACAGACGACGAAATTTAGCAGTTACTACAGTCATAGCAAAATCTTTTTCCAGACAGTCATGAAATTGCTGATAATTATACTCACAATTACCTAATCCATAAGTGATGTTTGCTCACTTGAGAATGTAGTAGGGGATGAATGGGTAGGAAAAGTATTATGTAAACCAGTTCTAATATATAGAATGGAAGTATATTCAATCTGGGGGTGGGGGAACAGGATCCTGAAATATGCTCAAGACAGTCTGCCTCTTACCTACGTTTCTTTGGCTTTCTACAGACTGATGCCCTGAAATAGTGCTCCTTTGGCTTTCTAAACTAGCCAGTGCATAGACTGGCTAGAAAGGCCACATCAATCTCACTGCAGTGTTGTCCTTCATAAATTGATTACCCTTACCTTTAAATACAGAATTTTAAGCATGCACTTGATTTCCAATATCAACAAGAAATTTGTGCCCCTTGCTGAACACTTTAAGTCTTCTGGTATCTAATCACCACAGACTGACAGAATTCTCAGCATTCTTTCTGTGGTATACTGGAACACCTGAATGAAAGATACTCTGGTAATATGAAGTCATGGATATCTAAACTTGGATTTATCACTAGTGAAAGACTTGACTGGATATATATTTTGATTAAATATCACCTTTCTTGTGTAAGTAGGGCTTTAATCCACAGTGTTTTAGGGGAAAAGAGAAGATTCCTGCAAAGAAATATAATTATCTTCCTTTCTTATTGCTGAAGTTTGAACAGTTAAATATGCTTGATTAAATTTTTAAGTATACAATAGCAAACTTCTTCAAAACTTTTGTTGGCATTTTAACTGTATTTTTCCATGTTATCTATGTAATTTTCCAACCCCTTTTATCTTGCTTTTTAAACTCCCTGGTCACAACGACAGTGTGTAAACATCAATTTCACAGTATAAATATGAATAAATGAGAAATGGCCAAATCAGACAGAATTTGTTACCTTTAATCCTTCATTATTACTGAACCAAGTCATATGAACACATGGAGCTGTTTATATTAACCACGAATTCACCTAGTTCAATGGGCTATCACTACTCCAAGGGGCAGCAGCTCTGCAAGTTCCAAGCCAAAATCCTAGGCCTGCTCTGGGTTTCTTTTTCTTTTCTTTTTCTTTTTTTTAAGAACTAGAGATAGTAAGAGCTATTTGGTGACTTTCTGTCCATAAAGCATGTGTCCTGCCAATAAATTATGATCCTGCCCAAGCCAGCCATATTACACTTTGTACTGACTGGCCTCACATCAGCAAAGAACAAAACTGTTTTCTAGAAGGGAAATCCCATGATAGAACATTCTGATCTGTCACACCCTGTGTTAATTATAACAAACTGTTACCCTGTTGATGTCAGATACTAGTTTTCCTTCATTAGGTGTATACACTTTTTGATTGTTGGCTCGCATTCTTGACTGAATGGTGAATAACAGAACTTCCAGATTCCCCTTCTCCTGAAACCTAAAACAGTGGGGGAAATTGTAAGTATGCTTTGAGTGACAAAACATCACCAAAACAGAAATGCAACACAAGCAACATGTGTCATCAAGTTACTGAAATACAGCATGTTATAAGCCAGCGGCAGCTAAAATACAGCCCTACACAGTCCCCCTCGAGTCATCCCTGATCATTCTCTTTCTGTATTCTTCCTGTACTCCAAAAGGTGAAAACTCCTATCCTGGAAAGTAAATTACTTCCCAGAAGCAGCGATTCACTGTTCAAATAGGCTAAAGCTCCCTTCACATCCAAAGCAATGTTTAACATCAAAAATATCTATTTTTCAAAACTAGAAGTGGACTTTGGATCATTCTCCTCTCCTCCCCCACTTTTTGGCTGTAGCTTTCAGGGGGTCCTAGAGCAGAAAGTTGGACCATGGACCCAGCTGCACACCCATGCTCTAAACCCTAGCCATAATATTTGGCTTTTGTGAATTACTTTCACTAAACCACACATCCTAATCTAAACACAGAGCACAGTATGGGAAAGACTGGGTTTGGCTAACCAGGAGCAGCAGGTACCACCCCTCCATCATCTTATGTGGCATCAAGATGATTCCAACTTATGACAAACCTATCATTAAGTTTTCTTGGCAAGCTTTATTCAGAAGGGGTTTACCATTGCTTTCCCATGTTTATAGCCTGCAGTTATTCCCTGGCAGTCTCCCTTCCAAGTGCTAACCAGGCCTGACCTTGCTTAGCTTTCAAGATAGACAGGTTGCTTACTTGTAACGGTAGTTCTCTGAGTGGTTATCTGTACCCTTATATAATGGGTTCTTCATGCCTGCACAGAAGCCTTGTCAAAAATTCTAGAGCTCAGTAGCTTGGTGGAAGACCCTCCCTCTCCTGTGTACTTTGCACACCCAAGCCCACCAAGCTACCTTCCCTTCAGTTTTGAAGTCCACTGAACAGATGGGACCTGAAAGAGGGGAGGTAGGGAGGGATTGTTTGAGGGCACAGATGACCACTTGAACTACTTGAATCTTCTTTTTCATGGTCTCTGTGCCTGACAAAATGGGTGATCAAAAGCTTAATGGATGGATGGCAGGTCAGGTCCTAGAAGAGTGAAAACAGGACAGCACAGCCAAAACAAACACTTAATCTGGCTCTGCTGTTATGGCCCCACGCACACTCCAAGATTGATATGGTTTAATTGGCCAATATTAAATAATTGGTACCACGTTAATTGGCATTGATACAAAATGGAACCTGAGGTGAATGGAAGGTAAAGCTGGACAGAATCAAATTACTGATTGTAAATGTGAGATTGCAAGCCAGGTCAGCCCACACCCCTCTAGTCCCAGGCTGAAGTCATTGTCAGGCAGATTACCAGGCAACTCTGGAGACAATAGGCTTAAGCTGAAGCTGGGACCCCTCTGTGAAGAAAAGGGAAGTTCTCACCAAACTGTAATTGTTTCAACCCTGTTAACTCACACCTGATGTATCTCTGCTTTGTTTCTCAAACCTCTCCACAATACAGAGCTATCATGACAGCCACTGCCCTTTGTCACCTAAGCACTGAGGCCATTAACACCATCCAGATCTTGTTGTCTGTGTTGAACTCTCATTGTCCACTTGGCTGGGAGAACAATTCACACTCACACCCGCAGGATAGTTTTTGGGTACAAAAACCCTCAGTTCTGACTGGTTCAGTGCAGTCTCTCATCTTGCTGAACACCATACTGTCACTCAGATCCCCGAAAGAGGTGCCTACCTGTTGTGTCCCAGGCAGATCAGGCAGTCAATTAGCAAGCAACAGAGCAGGGCTTACCCACAAAGGCAAGAGCAGGGGTAGTCCAAACAAAGTTCAAGTTCCAAAGGAAACAAATCCATAAGGCAAATCTAAATCATCATCAAACAAGCAGAGGTCCAAGATAGTCAGGAGTCCACAGGACATGGCACACGGCTTCAACCACGAAGAAGACCACTTGTCAACCCTGAGAGTGATGGACCAGCTGGCTGTCTTTTATCCAGTAATGATACTGCCACAAGTGTTCCCTCATTAAGACTCATCTGTTATTTAAACGAGCTGAGTGGCAGGGCCCGTCTTTCTGCAGTCACCTCTCTTGCACGGTAATAGTCTGTGTTGCTTCATCTTCTGATATTTGTTTCCCCTGCTCAGGCCTCTGCTGTTGTTTGTTATCTTCCACTGAGCAAGCTTCTGGGGAAACTTCTGCCTCAGATTCAGAATCCTCTTCCTCACAGGCATTGTCTCCAAGGCAGGGCATGACACACCTAAACCACATCACTGCTTTTCCTCATTTCTCTCCAGACCAGTAATTATCACTCAAACCCTAAAATCCCTCTATCCACAATTTTCCTCCCTTTATCCTTCAGCTAGTCTTTGTGTGAGTGTGTGAGTGCTTGGATCTTTTGCATGCATGTGTAAATCCCTCAATAAAACACCTTTTTAGTTTACCTACGAATCTCTGGCTGATTCCTTCCTGCATGACCCCATAAACATTGGTGGAAAGATCTCATTAAGTTACCTCCTCTTGCAGGCCTCCTAATTTTGAGCTAATTAATTCCTCTCTGTCACGTGGAAGTACCGGCATCACAGATGGACCCCTGAGCCACCCACGTTTTGGGGGTATCACTTCAGTCTAGTCTGAAGTTAGACAGCTGAGACCATGTTGCTGCTCTATAGAGTTCTGGAAGCTCAAAGCCATGGAGGAGTGCTGCACAGGATGAGATGGTCCATTTGGAATGCACTCTGAGCAAGCGAGGCACCAGTCTGCGTGCAAGTTTGTAGGCAATTTGAGTAACCTCCACAATCCATTTTGAAAAGTGCTGGGCAGACAGCTTCTGGCCCTTACACTTGCCACTATAGCAGATGAAAAGGTAGGAAGACTGTTGGAAAGATGCAGTTCACTGAGTATAGAAGGCAATTGCTCAGTGCATCTTGAGGGAGTGAAGAGATTGTTCCAAGCCAGAAGAAAGCTCAAGACAGAAGATAAGTAAGACAATGTCCTGTCCTAAATGAAACTGGGAGAGCACCTTGGCTAAGAAGGTAACATCAAGGCAGAGCACCACCTTGTCTTGATGAAAAACCAGAAAAAGCTTGTTGCCACAAAGTGCAGTCAATTCACTAGAATGAAGGGAAGGGGTTATCACCATGAGAAACTCTGTCTTCAAGGTTAACAAACACTTGTTGGTTATCACTAATAGTTTGAATGGGTGCAATAACTGAGAGAGCACCAGTGAGAATGACCAGGGGGCAACTAGTGGCAAGACAGAGGGATAGAAGTACTGTAGCCCTTTCAGAAATCTCTTGACTACCAGATAGTGGAAGGGCTGTGAGGAAGGTCCGGTAGGTTGGAGCGCCGTAATTGCAGAATGGTATACTTTGAATGAGGAGAATGCAAGATCCTGCTCCCTTACTAACAGGAGACAGTGCAAGACTGTTCTGAGGGATGCAAGAGAAAGCTCGGACTTAGACATGGCAAAGGTGTCTCTGTAAACATATGACCTCCTGGTGTATTCCTTCCTGGAAGCTTACAAGACTGCCCATAGTCTTAAGTGAATCTAGTGGATTATCCCCCATGCTTGTCAGGAATCTCTCCCTGCCGGGCTGCAGCCAGCAAGGGAGGAGAGAAGTCAGGAACACTTGGGGAGTACGAATATACCAAACACCAGGAAAACACAAGCCAAGCCAGGTCAAGGTCCAGTCAAAAGGTTCAGGAGGCAGAGATCTGTCCGGAGGGCTTCAGGGAGCAGGACACACAAAGGTTGTGGGGACTTGCTAATAATTTGCTGCAAGCAAGGAGCAGCCATGCCAGCAGACTTAAATAGCCCCTGTGCACAGGTGCTGCTCGTTATTGTTTACGCAGCCTAGTCCAAGCAGCCTCCCTCTCAGCAGCCCGTTTCAGCCTTCTGCGTGATTGAGGGTTGATGGGCACAGCTGGCTGCAACTCCTCTACATCACTGCTGGTTCCCTCTCCATCCTGAGCTGGCTGGGGCAACTTAGTCTCTGACCTTCCAGTGCAGGGGATGTTTGCAGATTGACTTGCTTACTCACCGGCTCGTCTCCATGCACAATCAGTTGCTCCTCAATCACAGCATCATCATCTATCACACTGCTGTCAATTGGAGGAGAGGAAGGTCTGGGTGGAATACACGACGATTGGAATGTAAGAGAAGATCTGGAGATCAGGGCAGTTGCACCCAAAACTCCCGAGAAATCACAAGAAGAGGACCAAACCAATATCGTCTTGACCAAAAGGGAAAATAAGGATTACATTTGTCTTATCTGTAGCTAGCTTGGTGATGATCTGCCAGGCAGAGGAAATAATGGAAACAGATAATGAAGGCCCTGTATCCACTCAACCTGAAACACTTCCCTTAGCAAGTCCACTCCTTTCCCAGCTCTGGAACAATAACGTGGCATTTCCTGTTGTCTTGCATTGTGAATAGGTTTGTATCTGGCTGGTTTCATCAAGACACCAGGAATCATAGAATCATAGAATCATAGAGTTGGAAGAGACCACAGGGGCCATCCAGTCCAACCCCCTGCTATGCAGGAACACCCATCAAAGCATTCCCAACAGATGACCATCCAGCTTCTGCTTAAAAACCTCCAAAGAAGGAGACGCCACCACACTCCAAGCATATTCCACTGCCGGACAGCTCTGACTGACAGGAAGTTCTTCCTCAAGTTCAAGTGGAATCTCCTTTCCTGCAGCTAGAATCCATTGCTCCTTGTCCTAGTTTCTTTCGAAAAACCCCTTCTCAGCCAATACCTCCATGAACAGTACTATTCTAATTCCTTCTCTGAAGTGCAATTTGATAAGACTCAAAACACCATACTTTTCAATGAGAAGCAGTTAACAGGAGTGGGGAGATCAAATAATGGCTGGCTTCTATGTAGGAAGGAAAATGTATAACCCTGCCCCAGATCACAATTTTCTTGATTTTATACCCTTTGCAAGCTGCTACTCGCTCAGTGTGGGGAAACAAAAAATGAGTATAGGTTTGTCAAAAATATTAACACAACTAATGATTTATGAAAGAGCACTTCACAAGTTTTACTAGCATTGGTCGAGTTCAGTCAACTTCCAGACAGAATGTTTAAGAAATGATATGCATCCTGCATCAGTATATCTGAGACCCATGTCTTGTGCATGGACAGTAACAATCTCTACGCTGACAGACTGCTGCTAGTCTAAATGAGCTATACAAATTTAAACAGAAAGTCAGTGCAATTCCATTCAGAATAAAGTTCCACTATGTTTAATAAGCCTTTGTCCCCAAACGTAAACCTTAATCCCTAAATGTAAACTTAATCCTTATATTTAAACCTTAATCCTTAAGTGTAAACCTCAGTCTCTGCTCCTGGGTTTATTGTTTTCTGGAAGTATCTTCCCATTCATTCAAGACTGTTCTCTGGATCTCACATTATGTCTAATAGCTCTAAAAAGAATGGAGCAAGGAAGATACCTCCTACTTTCTTCTCTTTGAAGTACTAGGTCAAATGACTCTTAACAATTCAGATATCAGCATCATTGTTTGCCAAATTCCTTCAGACTGAAAAAAAATAGGGAAGGCTGCAAATCTCTGGAGCTGCATTTTATTTTGGCATGTTAACAAAACATCATTTGGGGGTACATCAACTGCACCTTTCCCCTTCAGCTTGGCTCATCACCATTATTCATTACAGTATCACCATCATGTGCCATTCTCCTCCTCGGAAAGCCTCAGACCAAAACTAAATGAGTCATAATGCAGATGAGCACAGTTTAAGCCTCTGAAAAAATGGTGAATATCAGCAATTTTTTAAAAAAAAAATTAAAAAACCCACCCATGCCCTCTAAAGATGACAGGTGCTTACTTGGGTGGTTTTTCCACTGTGCGGTATGTACTGAATTTCTGGAGCTCCCGCTGCACGCCTGCCAAAGAATTAGCAAACTCGCGGCTATTGAGAATGGTAATGGTCTGTTCTATCCACGTCAGCAGGTCTGAAGCCAACCCACTGTACTTATCGATCATCTTCTCAGTCTCCATTGCATGGTCCATTACCTGAGAATAGAAATAAATTAACAAATCGCTGCTCACTTGGCACCTGCTGCTGCTGGAAACATGTCAAGTCCTTTATCAACCTGCAGATCCTCCATATAGGAATCTTCAACAATGTCAACAAGTCTGACCTCACTACATTAGAAATTTCAAATTGTGCACAAGGATGACTGCCTGGAAGCCTCAGGTCTGTCTGATCAGATTAACAAGAAGAATTTTTCCGGCTTTAAAATAAACATGAATGCCTTCAGTCTGCAACTATTTCATCAACTGTTAAGTTGCTAGAAGAAACTACACTATTATTATAGCTATACATTCCTCAATATTTATCTCCAGCCACCACCAGCAAAGCATGTGGAGCTACCAGTCATTATTGCTCCCAGTCACTATGGCTTACACTGCAACTGCCTGCTAAGAGAAGTGTTCAGTTTAAGAATAGTAGTAAATAAAACCTTTTTGGTGGAAGAATGAAGAACATGCCCTCTGCTCATTACGTAATCATATCCTTACCTTCCCAACTCTTTTCCCTTCCACAGCAAGTACCTTCATCTTGGAGAAGTAGTGGTAGAAAGCAACAACATAGGTGATGATGGATTTTTCATCTGGATTCTCTGTGAAGACATCTGAACAGCAAGCAGATTTTAAGACAAAACTATTAATTTGAAAACAGTGCCCAGTAGATTTGAACTGTGCCTGAAATCCTTTTCTCCTTTTGGTAACAGCACAACACCATATAGTTCTGCACATCATCTCATCATCATCTCACCTCCCTGCCAACTTCAGATAAGAAAAAAAAAGCATGATAATGAAGCTATTTGTATAAGACCTTGTTTTCTTATAGGGATATTATCTCTGCATTACAGAATAAGATATTTGTAGCAGAACTGACTCTATAATAAAGAAAAAAAATGCAAAGAGTTATAATTGTTGAATCCATGGGGAGGAAATGAAATGCATCCTAAAGTAATAGTACTATAACACAGACTTGCAAGGAAAAAGGATGTCTGATAATTATTTTAACTTTTAAAGCAAACAATACTGGGACTGATGCAAATAGGAAAATTACATCTGCTTCTGCCTAATCTCATCTCTTGGTGTGGTTCATATGTTGTTGTCTGCTTTCAAGTTATTTCTGACTTATGGCAAGCCTAAGGTAAACAAACCTAACATTCAGTCTTCTTGGCAATATTTGTTCAGAGGATTGCCATTGCCTTTCTCTGATAACCAAGGTCACCCAATTAATTTTGGCTGAGCAGGGATTTGAACCCTGGTCTCCTGGGGTCCTAGGCCTCTATCACACTACCCTGTTATAGTGCTATTATTCCACTTTAACTGCCATGGCAACATAGGGCTTTACCCGGGCAGGTAAATTGCACTTAAAGCTGGATAATAGTGATAAACTTCCGGTTAAGATGCCAGTGTGAGAGACAGCCAAAGCCGGCTGGCTCTGGACTGCTGCTACTAATCCAGTCATAAATAACATCTGGGGTCCCTGTGACCCCCCCAAATTTCTCCCTTTGAGGTATGGAGAACGGAGCAGCTCACAAGTCCGAAGTGCCCCAGCGATGGTGAAAGGAGGAGGAGGAGAGACATCACCGCGGATGGGACAGCGATGGAATGAAGCCACTGGATCAGCAGCCAGATAACTCTGAGAGGCACTGACAAAATAACCTTTTTAATCTAACTGATTGGAAGTGAGTACTCAGTTAATCCCAGCTGAACTGTGAGTAGCAAATTATACACATGGATTTTTTAAACATATGAACAAGAAGGCACTTACTAAAAAAACAAAGCTCTCCAAATCTCCAGCTGAGAGTAGAAACTAGAGGGAGAAGAGCTGGGTCCTCCTCCTGTTTTCCTCTGAGAGTGCAAAGTTGCAAAGTTATGAAATGACGAAGGGCTACTCAGAAATATTTTGAAATCGGATTTCTGAGGTTTGCTTTTTAGATTGATGAGAGCAGAGAGGGAATTTGGGATGTTCAAACTTTAAAGCGGATGAAGAAGACAGAAAATGGCAACAAGCACATGGAGCAGGAGAAGAGGGTGGTGGAACTGAAAGTAAAGCAACTAGAACTGTGACTGATTGGGAGAGGGGAGAAGATTCAGTGTTATGAAGATTTTTTGCCCTCTCTCCTGAATATTGACTATGGTTTATAAATGAACTATAATAAGAACAGGTTGCTTACCTGTAACTGTGGTTCTTCGAGTGGTCATCTGTGCCATCATACACTAGGAGCTTTAGCGCCTGCGCGGTAGCGTTCGGAACTTCTAGAGCTTGTTCGCTTGGCGGGAACCCCTCCCCCACGCCGGTACTGCGCATGCTCCTCCCGCCGAGCAACGGTCTCTCCTCAGTTCTGTCGTCCGCCGTAGAACCTACAGGGACCTGAGAAAGAGGGGAGGAAGGGCGGGTGTGTATGATGGCACAGATGACCACTCGAAGAACCACAGTTACAGGTAAGCAACCTGTTCTTCTTCTTCGTGGTCTCTGTGCCTTCATACACTAGGAGACTGTGTAGCTTACCGGTCGGACGGCGGGTCAGGTCCTACAGCACGGAAGCCAACACCTCACGTCCAAACCGGGCATCTCTGCGCGACCGGCAGTCGAGCCTGTAGTGGCGCACGAAGGTCGATGGTTGGGACCAGGTCGCCACACGGCAGAGTTCATGCAGGTCAACTCCTCGCAGGAGGGCCGCAGAAGTAGCCACAGCTCTGGTGGAGTGGGCTCGAAGCAGGACTGGCGGAGGCTTCCTCGCGAGCTCATACGCCAGTTCAATAGTCCTCACCACCCACTTGGAGAAGCGCTGGGTGGACACTTTTAGGCCCTTCCGACGTCGCCCATAGCAAACAAAGAGATGCGGCGTCTGTCGGAAGGAAGCAGTCCTGTCCTTGTAGAAAGCCAATGCCCGACGCACGTCCAGGGAGTGGAGGGACCGCTCCAACGGTGTCGTCGGGTTCGGGAAGAAGGCAGGCAGGATGATGTCCTGGTTGAGATGGAAACTGGACACCACCTTTGGCAGGAACGAGATGTCAGGTCTCAGGACCACCTTGTCCCTGTGGAAGACCGTGAAGGGCTCATCGGAACGAAGAGCTGTGATCTCACCCGCTCGCCTCGCTGAGGTCACCGCCACCAGGAAGGCAGTTTTCATTGTCAGGAGCCTGTCATCCGAGGTCGCCATTGGCTCGAAGGGCGGCTTCGTCAGCTGCGAGAGCACCAGCGAGAGGGACCACGGCGGTAGCGGCGGCGATACCGGCGGGTAGAGATGATGAAGTCCTTTCAGGAACCGCTTAACGGTATCGTTCCTGAAGAAGGCCGAGGCAGCAGATCGTGGCGGTTGGTATGCCACGATCGCGGAGAGATACACCTTCAGGGATGGAAACGCCAGGCCCTGTTGCCGGAGGTGCAGGAGGAAGTGCAGGACGGTCGAGAGCCCCGCGGGCGATACCGGCTCACTCCTCTCGTTAGCGAAGGTCAGGAAGCGTCGCCACTTGTATTGATAGTTGCGACGGGTGGATTCCTTCCTGGCCGCGACGAGGACGGTACCGAGCATGGGATCGTCTAGTGCGATATCCTCCAGGCATGGAGGGCCAGGCGTGGCAGGTCCGGATGGAGGACTCGGCCGCCGGAGTGGGAGAGCAGGTCCGGTGTCGGTGGCAACCGGAGCAGGTCGTCTCGTGCGGCTTGTAGCAGGGGTGCGAACCAATGTTGCCTCGGCCAGTACGGGGCTACCAGGATCGCGTCGGCTCGGTCGGCGAGGATCTTCGATATCGTCCGGCCGAGCAGCGGGAACGGCGGGAACGCGTAGAGGAGTTCCCCGGTCCACGGAAACTGGAAAGCGTCCCCGATGGAGGCACAATCATGGCCCGCTCTGGAACAGAATCGGCGACACTTCGCGTTTTCCCTGGTCGCGAAGAGGTCGATCGATGGTTCGCCCCAGCGGTCCCGAATCAGTCTGAACGCCTCTCCGGAGAGAGACCATTCGTGATGGGATGAGGTGTCCCTGCTGAGGGCGTCTGCCGTGGTGTTCTCCTGCCCGGCCAGGTGAACCGCCACGGGATGCGTGTGCAGGCGAATGCACCATTCCCACAGGTCGAGCGCGATGTCGAGCAGGGTCGTGGAATGAGTCCCACCTTGTCTGTTGATGTAGCAGACGGCGGTGGTGTTGTCCGTCAGAATCAGGACCGTGCGCCCCGCCACGGCATGGCGGAACGCCCGTAGGGCTTTCCAGACGGCGAGCAGCTCCAGCGCGTTGATATGGAGAGCGGTCTCGTCGTCGGTCCATCTGTTGCGGACTCTGAGATCGCCGCAGTGGGCACCCCATCCATACAGGGAGGCGTCGGTCGTTACCGTCACCTTCGGTGTCGGCTGTTGGAAAGGCATCCCTGACATGAGATTGCATCGCGACTGCCACCATCGGAGGGATGAGCGGACGTCTCCCGGCAGCTGCAGTCGGAGTGTCTGTTCGTCTCGCAGGGGGTCGAATATGCGGACGAACCAGTGTTGAAGAGGTCTTGCTCTCAGCCTGGCGAGATATGTCACAGCGGTCGTCGCAGCCATGTAGCCCAAGAGCTGCTGGACGCTTCTCGCAGATAACGTCGGGGCCGTACGAGCGTGAGCGGCGGCCCGGATCAAGGTTTGTGCTCGAGACTCTGGTAGGTACGCCCTGGCGGAGGTCGAGTCGAGCGTCGCCCCGATGAAGTCCAAGATCCTCGCCGGCTCGAGGTGGGACTTCTTCGGATTCACTCGTAGACCAAGGCGGGTCAGGAGTGACAACGTCATGTGGACGTCGTGGTAAAGTCTCTGTTTGCAGGACGCCACCAACAGCCAATCGTCGAGGTAGGGGAAGACGGAAGCGCCCTTCGTCCGCAGGTAGGATACCACCGGGGCCATGCACTTGGTGAAGACCCTTGGGGCAGTCGAGAGTCCGAACGGCAGCACCTTGTACTGGTAACAGGTGTCGTCGACTGCGAAGCGGAGGTACCGTCTGTGCTGCGGGCGAATGGCGATATGGAAGTATGCGTCTCGGAGATCGATGGAGGCGAACCAGTCCCCTCGATGTAAGAAGGGTAGGATCGACGGTATCGTGACCATCTTGAACCTTTTGGGGCGGATGTAGTAGTTCACCCCTCTGAGGTCTAGGATCGGCCGGAGGGTACCGTCGGCTTTCGGTCCGTGAAGTACCTGGAGAAGAAGCCGGTGGTCTTGGCCTCTTGCGGGAGCCGCTCGATCGCCCCTTTCTGGAGGAGGGATTGGATCTCTTCCAGGAGGGCCGGACTCGACGGCGTGGAGTAGTAAACGCCGCGAGGAGGAATATCGAGAAACTCGATGGCGTAGCCAAGACGGACGATGGAAAGCACCCAAGAGTCCATAGTGACATACTGCCACTCCGCTAGGTGTCGAGCGAGAGTCGGTCGGTCTCCGAGCGCTGATGGTAGGCTGAAGAGTGGGTATTGGTGGGTCCTGCCAGGCACGTCAAAACCGAGACTTTGTCTCGGAGGAGGACTTCTTCGACGAAGCCGGGCGCCGCCTAATCGTGCGTCTGGCCAATGAGCCGGAGGACGGTCTCGACTGTCCAGACTGGGCCGAACGCTGGAACGACGAGGTGGAGGATCGTCGCCAGGATGGGCGGAAGGTGGAGGCCCTGCGGGCCTGCGTGGCCGGCTGCAGCCCGATCTTTTTTGCGGTCAGTCTCGCCTTGACAAGATTGTCCAAAGCTTCGTCTGTGGACGAATTGAATAGGCCTTCACCGTCGAAGGGGAGATCTTCAATCCTCCTTCTGGTGTCCTCCTGGATGTCGGCCGGTCGCAGCCAAGCATGGCGGCGGAGGCCGACGGATCCGCCATGACCCGGGAGGCGATCTCCACTGCGTGCCGGGAGGAGGCCATCTGGTGCCGAGCGATGGAGATAGCCTCATTGAAGATCATGGAGGAGGCTTGGCGGATGTCCTCCGGTACCGCCTCCATCGCCGGTTGCAGGCGATCGAGCACTTTTTTCAGGTATGCCGCGAGGCAAGCCTGAGTGTTGGACAGCCTGATCTGCAAGGAGGCAGCTGAATAGAACCTCCTTGCGTAGGCGTCCAACTTCCTGCCCTCCTTGTCCGGCGGGGTGGTGTGTTGCCTGCCGGAGCCCTTTGTCTGTGCCGACTCGACGACCACAGAGTTCGGTACAGGGTGATTAAAGAGATAGCCGGCGTTATCCTTCTGCACCCTGTAGAGGTGTTCTAACCGCTGCGGTATCGGCTGAGCCGAGGCCGGTCTATCCCAGGCGGCCTTCACCAGTCTGGATACCCGGGGCAGGAGAGGCAGCGGGGCCGTGGAAGGTCGCTTCTCCTCGAAGACGGAGAAGGCTGGATCGTCGTCCTCCGGCTCCGCATCGGCGATCTTAAGGCCGAGGGTAGTGGCCATGCGGAGCAGCATCACAGAGAACTGGTGGACGTCCTCTGGAGCAGAATCTGGGATCGGGTCCCCGAATCCCAGCGGAGGAGACTCCTGTGAGGCCGCCTCAGACACCTCTGACTCCGCGCTCGAGTCGTACGACTCCGAGCTCGGTGAGTCCTCTCGCCGCTTGCTTTCCGGCTCCTTCGTCGCCGCAGGTGTTGCCTTCCTAGGCTTCTCCGCAGCCGGGGCGGTGGTAGCAGCAGCGTCCCGCTTGGGATGGCTGACCACTGACTTCACCCTCTTGGTGGTGACCGGGGTAGTCTGGCAGGCTGACGTCGTCGTAGCCCGCTCAGTCACCACCGACTCCGTAGGGCGCGTCGCCGTTGCCGTGACCCTAGGAGGTGGCGATATCGCCCGATACCGTGGTGAAGGCTCCCTCGCCCTATGATATCGAGGAGAGGGAGAGCGGCTGAAGGAGCGGCGGTCCGACGGAGATCGGCTTCGGCGTCGACGGTACCGAGCCTCGTCCCCTCTAGGCGAGCGCGATTCGCGCTGTCGACGAGGTGACCGGGACCTCCGGAAGGTCTCCCAGCGACTCGGGCCACGATGGTACCGATCCCGGTACG
>CAOLHI010006197.1:0-39580 GCA_948474755.1 Ctenosaura bakeri
TCTGCCCAGGTCCCGTGCATGGAGATGATCTTAGTGGGTTGTGGAATCGAGACCTATGGAAGCCGGGGAGATTTGGGCTGTCTTCTGGGGTGGGAGGCACATCATCTGATCCAGAGGTTCTGCAGATGGTTCAGAGGTGGTTGGGGAAGCAATTGCTAGTTAATGAAAGGCGTTTCCCTGCTTCCTTTTTGACCCACTGGTGTCGGGGATACCTGTTAACCTGTCTTTGCCTAACCCTTGCAGACCCACTAAAGCAGGGCTTTCCAAACGGTGTACGGTGACATGTTAGTGTGTCACTTGAAGTGTGTAGGCGTGTTGTCTACAATCTTGGAAATGTATGTTATTATTTATAAATCATGTGTTTTTAAAAATGAGTGAGAGGTTTTCATGAGATATGTTGTGCCTCATCCATTTTGTTATTACAATTTGTGTATGTGTCCGTATTTCTTATAAGGGGTTAGTTTAATCTCTGTTTTGCTAGTGAACCTGAATTACTGTGTCACGACATGATACACGTCTAAAAAAGCGTGTCACCAATATGAAAAGTTTGGAAAGCTCTCCACTAAAGTATTTGTTGGATTTTCATTCCTGGGTTAACATAAGAGTGTCTGACAAGTTGACCTCCTATGATTAATCCTTCTGCTTGATAGTGTCTCAGCCTACATAATCTCTTATTCTGGGGGCTGCAAAATTTTGTTGGAGGGTATTTTAGAGGAGTCAGCAGTTCACGAATCTTCATGGGTCCTAGTGCCATCTCTGGCCTGTGAGTTAGCATGCATTCAAGTTCTTTTCAAGCACCTTGGGCAACCTGACTGAGAGATGGTGTCCACTGCTAAGAGAGCCTCTGGTCTTGCCAGCAGAAGTCAAGGTTGTGCTCTTCATCCAAAGTTCACACGAGTCTGTCATTTGCTCTCTCAGAAATGACCTGGTGGGAGGAGGGTGCTCTGCAGCACACGAGTGGGCAGGACAGAAAAGATGGGGTGTGCAGTGTGCCAAGGTGTTCAGCAGCCCCAGGGAGCTCATCCATAAAAATATAAGGAGAAGGAGATGAACAGAGTTGAAAAGTGTCTGACATAAATGTGGAAAGCTTTGGGCAGTTTTTCATTTACCTGTCTTAGTTTGATTTTTCAACCAGAATCCCCTTAGCCCAGCAGGTGGCTTCTTGGTCTCTTAATCCTAGGGCAGGAACCTCGTAGTACAAGAAATGTCAGTCTTTCAGCTCTCAACACTCAGGCTTCCCTCCTATTTTCATCTGCAGGAAAGGCACAACCCAGATCAATGTCATACGAAACTTAATTGGTTCTTGCGGCTATGTCAGTGCACAGAGTTTCAGACCTTGAAACCCCATGTGTCAGAAAGAAGTCATGTATTTTCCTGAAGGACTCTGGTGGTGTTCTTTTAGATTTATCCTTGGTTCTTGAAGTTAGATTGTTGTTTTTATTTGTTGATAGAAGGTCATCCTTCCATCATTGTGCCTGAACTCAAAGGCTAAAAAAAGAGAGAGATGGGAAAATGGTGCATATTGAATTGTTAGAAGGGTATTTATGGTCTACATGCCACATCTGGAAAATTTTAGGAGTTGGGAATATTTATCTGTCTTTTTCCTTCCAGGGGCTTTGGGGGGGGATTTTTTCATCTCCTTTGCCATGACGGATCAGGGCTGATGTTGTTCTCCTGTTGCAGGACTGTGCTGTTGCTCTTCTGAGTGGTGGGAGTGATGCTTTGTTCCACCAGGAGTGCCCCTCCTGCGTTGGGCCCATCCGCTCCATTGTGGAATGTTTGTGAGCAGCTCTGCAAGCTTTGGTTTCCCCCTTTTTTCCACTGTTACTGGTTAGAATAGTGTGCTTTGGTTCTTAGGTGGGAGAGTTCTGCAGAAGAAGGGAGTATTAGTGTACATTCATCAGGAAGTCCACCTGAGGGGATGTCCCAAGTGAGGATACCCCCATCTGCTGCTGTGGAATGGAACATAGGCGACTTACTGTGGAAGTTCTTCTTCAGAGCTGGACAGAAGATATCCTACTCACCTGAAGTGTTTCTTTAAATCTCACTGATGGGAGGGCCAAAATGCCTTGTTTCATTTCTCCTCTCCTCCCCCTTCATATTTTAGAAAAATTCTTCTTTTCTGCTCTGGAGCTTTTTGCCTTAAACTGGGCAGAGCTTTCCTCCCACACTGGGTAGAGGACCTAGCTGGTGTGCAGAGGCCCTTGACTCTTGGTCATTGGATGGGAAGTGTTATCCCACATTTGGATGGCCTCTGCCCACTGTGGAAAAACAAATCCCACCATCAGTAGCTGGCGTTGCAGACAACAGTGGCTTTCCTGGGGCTGAGCATGGGCTTCTCCTTCCAACACAAAGAAGAGGGATGGCTTGTGGCTCCGGTGGCCAGAAACTGTCTCCCTTCTGGTGTCACATCAAACTCCAGACATCGGTGGCTGTCTCTTTTCTTCTCTTCACCCCACAGCGCTCCTTCAGTTGAAGTTGGGAGGAGCCATCTTTGCATGCCCAAAGGAACCAAGGCCAGAACCTCGATTCCCCCAACAGAAAGGCCAGGTCTCCTGGCATAGCGTAGATTTTGGTACTTCCTGTCAGTGGTAGTTAGTAGCGGACTTGTTTTCTGCTGCTCCAGAGACTAGAACAAGGAGCAATGGATTCGAGCTGCAGGAAAGTAGATTCTACTAGAACCTCAGGAAGAACTTCCTGACCGTCAGAGCTGTCTGGCAGTGGAATATGCAGCTGCCTCAATGGAGTGTGGTGGAGTCTCCTCCTTTTTTGGAGTTTTTAAAACAGAGGCTGAGTGGCCATCTCTCAAAGGGAATGCTTTGATGGATGTTCCTGCATAGCCGGGGGTTGGACTGGATGGTCCCTGGGGTTTCTTCCAACTCTAGGATTATATGATTCTAGTTTGGCAAAGGTGTCAGTCAGAGCACCCTTTCTCTGCCTGGCAGGCCCTGGGTCCCATCACCCCCAGCCTGCTTGCCAGCCATGCTCCCTCCCTCACTGGCCATCTTTAGGCAGAGGCTGGGCAGACATCTCCTAGGGATTTCCTGATCTGAGCACGTTTTCCTTCAGCTTTCATTGGGCTGCAACTTCTAACGTAACTCGCCACCAACCGTGCTGGCTGGAGCTGCTGGGATTGTGCTTTAACACTGTCCCACAGCTGTGCATAGTCCCCGAAGTGCAGTTCCGTCTCCTCCCATTGCCCAGCAGGTGCCAGGCCTCAGGAAGGCCTTTGCAGTGGATGTGGAGTCTCCTCGGGCCATGGAAGACCATCTAGCCTCAGCTTGGTTGGGGGGAAGGAATTAGGGTGCGCTTTTAAGGTGAGTGCACTTGCCTTTTCCTTCCCCCAGAAACCTAGGACAGCTGGATTTTCCTGACTGAGATTGCCTCCCTACTCCCCAGCTTCCCTCTGGTAAGAAGGAGCAACAGCACAGCCGCTGCCCGGCCTTGGCAACTGCCAGGAGAGGGATGTTTTTGGATGGCATGCTAGGGGCACAAGGAAGGGACCTCTGTGCCGCCTCCGGTGCACACATAGGTCACTAACAGGATCTCGTCTGGCGGTTTGTACTTTGCCCCCTCCTGAATGAGATGGTTTGCGAGCGCCTCTGGCTTTTTGGTTCATAATGACTTTGCCAATCGGCTTCTGGGTATTGAAGCTGTGCTGGGATTCATGCTTTCTTTATGCTCTGCCCTGAACAGTGGCTTGTTAGAGTGGCATGGTAGTGTGGCTACACAAAATGCCAGTGTGGCTGAGTGCCTCCAGTCATCCTGTGGTGAGGGGTGGATGGGCAGGAGGAGGTCGTGGTGGTGTTGCTGCTTGTCTCTCAGGAGAGTTGAGGTTTAGGTGGGATTTAAGCCTTATTGTTCTCTACAGGCAGCAATTCACAGGGCTGCCCCTTAGGTCAAGTGCCAGACAGGATTTGCTGAGGGCAAAGGAGTCTGTCTGTCTGTCTCTTTTTCTCTACAAGGCCTTGCTCTCCCTTCAGCTGAGGACCGAATTCTTCTGCCCAGTGCCCCCCCGCTCCGCTTCTGCACTTGCACGAGAGCCTGCAGTGCTTCAGCAGCCACAGCAAGTCTCCTCTTGCAGCCCCCAGTGGTAGTATATTTGTTATATTGTCTGAGCTGGATGCCGGGCATAAATCTTCAGAGTTCTTTGTTTGGCAACGATACTGCTATCAACCCTAAGTTTTCTGTTCTGGTTATCTCTCCACTTGTTCCCTGCCACATTAAGGATTTTTATGTCACATTGCTCGTGCGCTCGCTCTCTCATTCTGCTGTGTGACAGCCCATGGTTTAGCTGAATAGATGGATGTTTCCTAATGAGCCACTCCCACCTTGAAAGAGATTAACGTGGAAACTGCTGGCAACAGGTCTCGGGTGCTGCCTCTCTTCCGCACTGTGTCTCCTGGTGTGGTGGCTGTGCTGTCCCTGTGCACGTGTCTCCCAGAGAGCAGAGTGCCCCTGTCCCTTCAGCCTTGATGCTCAAAAAAGTAACCCCATCCCTGATCTGATCTAAGTTTGGTTGATTGTGTACATTCAAATTATTTCTGATTTATGGTGACCTTAAGTTGTAATTGTTAGGGACTTCCTTGGCAAAGTTTGTTCAAAGGGAGTTTGCCCTTGCCTTTTTCTTCCCCTGAGGCTGAGAGAGGGTAACTTGCCTAAGATCACCCAGTGGTTTTCCAAAACTGAGTGGGGATTCAAACTCTGGGCTGCCGGAGTCATAGCCCAAAACTCCAACCAGCACGTCCACATTTTTGTCTCTGGGCTTAAGGAAATACACTTTCCTGCTCACGATTTCTGGTGGCTTACTTTGCAGGCCTGGGTTTGTGATGGAGCAGGACAGTCTGTCCTGACTATTGTGTTGATTCTGGAGGTGCTGCTTGGCTCTCATTGTGTTAGGGTCTCCCACTACCAGGGCTGGTGCTGTTGTGTCCCCTCGTGCTAACTCTGCTTTCTTTTCTTGCCAGACACAACCGGGGAGAATATTGCAGAGTCGCTGGTGGCAGAAGGGTTGGCCTGTCGCCGGGAAGGAATCCGTGCCAATACGTATGTCCTCTTTTGCTCAGGGGGAAAGAGGGCTGGGGCTTCCGCTGGGCTGCAGGGTCCCCTGGGGAAGAGCTCACTGGAGCTGAATTCTGTGGCCAAGACAGAGGAGAGGCTGGGAGCAAGAAGTCTGTTCCCTTTAGTTGGCTTTCCTTGCTCTATGTTATTGTGAATGCAGTTTCAGAGGGGCTGCAGCTTGGTGGGAGAGAGGCAAGGAAGCCCCTGCTTTGCAGTGCAGAAAGACCTGGGTTCAAATCTTGGCCTGGGGAGGACCATGCCTGAAACCCCAGAGAGCTACTCCTGTGGCCAGCCATTGCAGAGAGGGACAAGCAGAACTGGCCCCAATCCCAGATGATGTGGGGATGCACAGCCCACCATTCTACCCGTCTTCCCAGTACAGATTTTGACGTTGGCCTCTAGTATTAACACAACAAATTCCCGTAAGGCGTATATAAAAGTACAGAAGAATAACATAGCAGATAAGCAGTATTACAACAGTCATGCCAGAGATTAAAGAGCTGGTAAGTAGAAAATGCTCTGTTTGGTGTGGTAAGGGCATCAAAGCAGGTGCCAGGAAGCCTCCCTGGCATGAAGATGGAGTGGCAGGAGAGCATGGCAGAAAGTCCAAGAACACTAGTACAGTACGTGGGCAGTCAGGCCTAGAGGTGCTGAGGTGTAGAGAGAATTTCAAAGGTCAGCATCAGCGCCTGGGACACCAGAGGCGGGGAGAGCTGATCATGGGAAGTCCCTTTGTGGTTGTGTTTTGAATTGGCACTTTTGTAGCAGTCTTTGTGGGCAGTCCCATGCACAGAGTCGTCTAGGCTGGAGATTTCCAGAGCAAGGATCATGGTGTCCATGTAATCTTCCCAGTGGTATCACACCTGAGACCGCAGACATAGCCGATGGAAGACAATCTGGGCTGTGGCTCTTGTGGGGAGGCTTGGCTGGGCCCAGATTTCCCACCTAGATCTCTGGGTTCAGGGTTGAATGAAGACATGTAAGCATGAGTCCTTCATCAAGGGGACGTAGCTTTGTTGACCTCGGATCAGTCCCTCTTCCCTGATCTTCCTCTCTGGTGTGTCTGGATTAAGCTTCAGTTATGAAATCAGAACTGGCTGGGAACTAAAACAGTTTCCTTGGTTTTAATGAAAAGGGAACGGGGAAAGAGAGAAGGAGAGAGAGAAAGATGGATCTTGTCAGTATAGTGGCAGAAGTTCCCACCATTTCTGTTGGCAGTTTATGTACTGAAATTGGACTGAAATGGTTCCATGTTAGGCCATCTTTTTCCAAAGAGAGAGAGGGAAAATGTGGAGTTGCATAGGATAGGGATTTTCATGACCAGGCATACTGTTCTTGGTCTCCTGGAAGGGCTATTTCAGGAACTTCCTCAGAGCCATGCTCCTTCGGGCAGCCTGGAATTCCCTCCCTCACCAGAAGGTGTTTGATGTCTTTTGAGGCCCAGTGCGTTGGCTGGTCCCCTCGTGCTCAGCGTGATAAGTCAGGTAGCAGATCTAGGAAGTGCCTTCTGGGAGGTGAAGCGAGGTGGGTGGGTGGTAGGGGGTGTGGGCCATGGCCGGGCTTGATAGGCCTCTGAAATCAGTGTACATGAGATGTTGCCTGCTATGCTGCTCTCCTGGATTGTTGCCTAAAGGGAGCCTTTTCTCCCAGCCCTGAACAGAGTCGGCTGGCTGAACTGGAGGAGCAGGCCCGGATTGCCAAGAAGGGCATGTGGAGCGATGGGACTGGCTCCCACACGATCCGAGACCTCAAGTACACCATTGAGAACCCCCGCCACTTTGTGGACTCCATGCACCAGAAACCAGTGAACGGTGAGTTTTGTCACAGGCCCTGCAGAGGTAAGCCTGGGAGCCTGCTGCACCTGGGTGTTTCTAAAGCTGGTGGTGGGAAACTTGATCCGATAGTATGCATATACATGCACTTGGCTCAGAGGAGCTCCACTGCGATGGGAAGATGATCCCCTTGTTTCTGTTCTGCAGCCATCATTGAACATGTCCGGGATGGCAGTGTGGTCCGTGCCCTCCTTCTGCCTGACTACTACCTGGTCACCGTCATGCTTTCTGGCATCAAGGTGAGTGGACCTTTGCCCTCAGGCCATTCCATGATGTTGGCGAGCAGGAGGAGTCCTGTGCCAGTTGTCCTGGAGGCTCAGGTTATTCGGCCTGAGGGGGCAAGAGCCTACTCGGTGCTGGTGAATGCTGAGACATCCCAGGGCCGTAGTGGCCCCTCTGTGTGTGTGTGTGTGTGTGTGTGTATGCACAGATGCAGTTGCATTTTTCTTTGGCTGCTGAAGCAGCATGGAGCAGCTTGGGAAATGAAGGTATTCCCCTTGTGCTGGTGACAGCTGCAGTGCCCCTTTCCTGCCCTCCTGACTTCCTGGTCTTCCCCAGTGCCCCACGTTCAAGCGGGAAGCAGACGGCACAGAAACACCGGAACCCTTTGCTGCCGAAGCCAAGTTCTTCACAGAGTCCCGGCTCCTGCAGAGAGATGTGCAGATAGTCTTGGAGAGCTGCCACAACCAGAACATCCTGGGCACCATCCTCCATCCGGCAAGTGATGAGGGAGGGTGGGAGAGATGTAACTTCCAGAGCCAGGCAGGCAAAGGGAGGGCTGGCTGCTCAGCCTGAGCTGGAGGGAGCGCCCTGGGAGGTTAATGCTGCTTCAAGGGGCTGTGTGAGAAAGACAGAGGGTCCCTGCCCTCACGAGGTTACAGTCTAGACTTCTGTCAATGGAGAGTGTGGGCAGATGTAGCCTTGCTCACAGGCCCAGTGGGATGGGGAGTTCTTGGAGGAGTTCAAGAGAGAAGACCTGGTGCCATGTAAGAGAGGGGCGAGAATGCCAGAAGAAGTTGCCAGAGATTGGTGGTGGTGGCAGCAGTTCAACCGGGTGAACAAGGAAAGGGATGGCAGCAACAATTGTACAGTGATTTTACACACGCTCTCTCTCCCTCCACCGACCTCCTTCTCTTGCTTGACTTTAGAATGGAAACATCACAGAGCTACTCCTGAAAGAAGGCTTTGCTCGCTGTGTTGACTGGTCCATTGCCGTCTACACCCGAGGAGCTGAGAAGCTGCGAGCGGCTGAGAGGTAGAGCTGTGCTTGCTTGTTCTGGCAATCCCTCCCTGTCCCCAAAGGTGCAGCTCCTGGGATGGCTCTGCAAGGCCAGCATGTACTTTGCTTGGCTTTTCTGGTTACCTTCCTGCAACAGTTAATGGGGGAGGTGGCACTTGGAGAAGAGCTCTTTTGGAAGAGCTGCAGCATTTAGTCTGGCCTTCCTCAGCTTTGTGTTGAGCTAACTCTGTGCTGCCTGGAGAGGACAGGAGATGTAGTCCAACAAATCTAGCAGGCTCTGGCCTGCTAGAAAGTGGGTTTAGTCCACCTATAGTCAGGTTGACCAGTTCAAAACCTTCTGCTTGACTAGTCTTAACATGGTTACCTTTCAAAGATACACTTCATTTGGAAAAAACACAGGGACTTGCAGAAACCTCTCCTGTCAGGCAGTGCCCTATAAACGGGGCTCTTCAAGTCTTCTTTGGCCAAGGGTGGGAGTAGTGGAACACCTCTTCTAAAATAAAGCTTGTTGAGGTGCATGGGCTACCAACGCCCCCCAGGCATGTGCTCTTTCCTTCTGAGCTGCTTGTTTGAACAGAGTTTGCTTAATTGGCTGCTCTGTTGGAGTTGGGTGATGGGAGGTCAAAAACAGCACGTATCTTGGCTCCAGGAGGTTGTCTCCAAGCCAGGGTGGCCCCCCAGCGGAAGCGGTTGCTGTGGCACCTCACCCCAATTTAGAATTGCTGTAGAGGCGGGAGGCACTGCAAGAGGCCATCTGGTGCCAGTGCCTGCCATGCAGGAATTCACAGGTAGAGTGCTCCTGAATGCAGGGTCAGGGAGGAAATGTTGCAGCAGCACCAGGAGCAGCCTTCGGGCTTCCTTTACCAACAGGCTCGCACATGGCTACACTTGTGGCCACTCCTTGAGGCAAGGAGGGCCTCATTGAGGTGGTTAGCGTCAGGTCCTGATCATTGAAGGCAATGGGAGAGTCCCAGATGGTTGTCCCTTGGCGAGCCGGGGAAGAGGAGAAGACCTCCCCGAAGGGGGCTGGGCCAGGCTGGGAGATGCAGTGGCAGTTCTGAGCTCCCTCTCTCTGTGTCCCTGTTGGATGGCAGGTATGCCAAAGAGCGCAAGCTGAGGATCTGGAGAGACTACGTCGCTCCAACGGCCAACCTAGACCAGAAGGACAAGCAGTTTGTGGCCAAGGTAGGTGCAAGGCAGGAGTGGTTGTGTGGGAGTGGCTGGGTGGGATGCCGTGCAAGGAAATAGAGCTGACTCTGCGTTTGGGGGAAGAAGTGTAGGGGACACTTCAGGGGGCTGTCAGCTGTCCTTTGGCTAATTGATGTCTGAGGAAAGGCTTGGGTGAGGACTTGGGTCTTGGGGAGCTCATCCTTTGTCACAGGGACTCACCTGTGCCTTTGCTTGTTGTTTGAGCAGTGACGTTGGCTTGGGGTGGGACGTGTGTTCAATGTTGGTTGCAGTGGCCTGGACTGCATTCTTGGGTGAGGGAGGGAGCTGGCTAGGCTTCTTGCAGGGTTCCTGAAGGCAAATGGATGAGAGATCCTGGAAGGGAGTCACAGTGGTGATGGGGAAGGGTATTCTGAAAGGCCTTTGACCTTCCTCTTAGGTTTTTGTTTTGGATCCTCTTGGTTGTATTGGTTTGTTGGCCTCCAACCTGCTTGGCCCTCACTTTGGCCTGCTTCAGAGGGGAAATATTCATATGTAGATATTCTCTTTTTATTACAGGGAGAAAGTGTATGTTGTAGTTTGTGTGTCTCTGTGTGTGCATATAAACAATGTAGCTGGATGATATGGATGTACAGGTGTGTGTGAGAGTGCATTTCTGTCCCAGATGCAAAAAATAATGAGACTGTTACCATTAATTGATGTCCAAGAGGAACTGAGAGGGCACTTGGAATTGTATAGCAGGCATACATCGGCCAGCAGAGCACACCAACAGATTTCGGAAGAAAATCAGCTTCTGCTTTATAAATTACAGCAAAGCCTTTAGCTGTGTTATACGTCATAAGAAATTATGTTTCACTGTAAAAGAAATGGAAGAGCCACAGTATTTGAATTTCCTGACACATAACCTGTACTCTGGACAAGAGGCCACTGGCAAGACAAAATATGGAAAAGTTGGTATAGGGCTCAGGCAAGACGGTATTTTCTCAATGTCCTTGTTTAGTTTATACATAGAACATGTTATACAGAAAGCAGAAGGAGGAAGCCAGATTTTCTTCCAGAGGGCAGCAGCTGAGCGGGTGGGCTTCAGCAAGGAGGTGGGCCGTGGCCTGTGATAAGTCAGCATGCTGTTCTGGCTCCTCAGATTGGGGCCTGTTTCCTCCCCCATGTGATGGGACTGGCTGCTCAGTGGCCTAGCCATGCCCACAGCTTTTGCAGGAGACTTTGGGTGGCCAGCAGGGAAGTGTGAGCTTTGCTTGCACATTGGGTATCCCACCTGGGATGTTGCTGCAGGAGCGGCAGCACGATACTTGGGGTCAAGGGTGCCCCCTATGAACTCCAAGCCTGCAGAAGACTTGCCTAAAGGAATGTTTCTGGCAGTGGCCACTAGATGGTGCCATTGCCCTTCCTCCTGACCAGGTGCTGGGAAGATGGCAGCAGAGTGGGGGGTGGTGGTGGTCCTGGAGAAGCCCAGTGCGTGGGAGGCCCTGGACTCCCTGGATAGCTCCTTGCTTCACCCCAGCTTGCCCCTTCCCCCTCCTCAACCCTCCTTCCCCTCTGAGAGCAAAGGAGGAAGCACTTGGGATAACAGCTGGGCATTGGTGGTTGCGGGAAGGGTTCTGCTTGAGCATCCTTCTGTGGAGTATGGAAAAGAAGGAGGGGGCACCCAGGTGTAATTGGCCCCTCCCAGTGATGGCGGCGATGGTGCTGCTGCGGTTTTGGTTGCTGTCCTCCCCTCCCCCTCCGCTCCTTGTGCGATGCCTCTTTGCAGGTCCTCAGCGCTTCCTCTGGCCAAGAGGGACTCCGGTAGTGGTTGGCTCAACATGGGCCGGGCGCAGGATGGCAGGATGGAGACCCCCACCGCCTCCCTGTGAAGAAGCGTGGCTTGTGGCCCTTGAGATGCCTTCTAGCACTGGCAGGATGTGGGACGAGTAGTGCCAGTTAACGCTAGGGAGGGAGTGGCACAGTTGATCTGCCAGGAGACCAAGCCTGTGCCCATGGCTTTGGACTGTGTGACTGCCAGGGCGGAGGCTGTGCACTTGTGGAGCAGAGCAGATCCCAAGGAGCCTCAGGCAGCTCAGCCTGGCGGTGGAGGGGCCTCCGTTGGCCTCACAGCAGCGGTGCCCTGGCAGAGGGAGGCACCTGTGTTGTGTGCCCTTCCTCTTCCTCTCCTCAGGTCTGCCCCCTCCCCTGCCTTCTGCAGCTCACCATCACTTGAAATCAAAGAGTGAGGGCCCTTCGCAGTGGAGCTCCTGGGAGAAGGAAGTGGGCTTCCGCAGGAACCTGTCCTTCCCACTTTTCGCCAGGGGCCATCAGAGCAGTTCTGTGCTTTCATTGGCAGGAGGTTGAGGGAGGCTGGCGTCTGGGCCTTGGCGTGTGCAGAGGAGGAGCCTGAGGGGAGCAGGGGCCTTGGGACACCCTGGATCTGTACCCCCCTCTGAGAGGCACCCCAAGGTGGAAGGAAGTTCCCTGTCCTGGCTGCGCGTTCCTCAAATGATTAAAATAAAACAGTCTGTGGAAGAGGCAACTAAATGCTGTGGACTCTGAATGGGGCCAGAAGAACACTCACAGGTGGTTTTGAAGGGTCTTTAAAGCCACCTGTGAGCATTCTTCCTGTCCGGTCCCCAGCCCTGGCCGGCCCCTGGTGTGAGGAAGAGGGGCCCACCCCTTCACCCAGAGCAGGCAAGGACATGCTGGTGGCAGGCGCGTGGGTCTCCTTCCAGCGAAGCTGGCCTGTTGGCATCCCCCATGGTGATGGGAAGCATCTCCTCAGGGCCCTGGGTTCCCCTCGGCGCTCTCTTGCCTCCCTTCCCTGTTTTCCGGAGAAGACAGATGGAATAATCAGAAGGAATCCCTCGACAGCCTGGGCGGACAAGGAGAAGAGTGGGTTGGGGAGATGGCCCTGGGGCTCCTCTCGAGGGCACCGCTCAGCTCCTGGCTCTGGAAGAGGCGAGGTGGGGCTGCAGCTGGAACCTGGCTCCCCCTCTGCTGAGCCAGCAGTCGCAGGCAGCCGGCGCGCCAGAGAACTCTCCTTGTCTCCTCAGGTTATCTCTTCAGCGCGCGCACTTCAGAACGATCGGCTGAACTTTTGCCTCCCGCTTCTCTGCCTGCCTGCCTGCCTGCCTGCCTGCCTGCCACGGTAGCTGGCTGGCACGCCTGTCCTCCCGCTTGTCATTTCTGCTGAGGATGGCACTTTCTTGCCATATGTTCCCCTCTCCCCCTTCCATTGCAGCCAGGAGGCCCCCTCCTGCTTCTCCTTGGATGGTGGCTGGCCTCTGGCAGTGGGCTGGTAGCCCTCTTCCCTCTTCTGAGAGGCTGCAGAAGGGCGCAGTGGGAGGCCTGCCACTTCCCCGTGACGATGAAGGATGAGGGGAGCCCACCTTAGTGAGAGATGGGATTGGGAAGGCCCTGGGAAGTGTGGCCCAGTCCCATACCTGTGTGGGCCCTTACTCTTCCTTTCTTCCTCTTCCTCTCCCCAGACGCAGACGTCAGTTGCTGGTGGGACTGGGGCCGTGAGGGTCACAAAGGCCCACGGCCCCCGCCTCTCCTGACAGCCCTGGGGTGGACTGGAGGGTGCCTGGCATTGGCATGGTTGCTTGGGCTGCGCACACTATGGGGAGGGGTTTTGGAGCCCCTCGTGGCAGCCTTTCCTCTTTGCGTTCGTGGTGTTCTTTCAAGACCCCCCACTCTGTCATAGGGCTGAAGAAGGATTTATTGGTGGTTGTGCCGTGTGTGTGTGTGTGTGTGTGTGTGGACAGTTGGGCGTTTTCCTCCCGTGGCTTCCAAAGCCCCCTGAGTGAGAGCGCGCAAACGCATGCGCGTGTGTGTATGTGGGTGTGCCTGTGTGGTGGCTGAGGAAGATGTCATAGGAAGCCCCCACTGCCCCACAGCCTGATTCTGGAGTGCCAGCTTTGGTTCCTCCCTGCTTGTGACAAGGGAAATCAGGACAATTGCCTGGGAAGAGCGAGGGGAGGAGGGAGCGGCAGCCACCCTGCTGGCAGGGGGAGGGGGAGGAGGAGCGGGGACTCCACCAGTGCTTCGCCTCCATCTTCATGATGCCCTCAAAGGGCAGAGAAGCCCTTGCGGTCCCTGCTTCTCCCTTCTGGGAGAAGGGGCAGGATTTGGGCCTGGCCAGACCCTGCTCGCCCCACCCCTGCTCTCCCCCACAATCCCCGCCAGGCCTCCCTCCTGATTATGATTGATCCAGGCAGTCGCAGGTTTGCTGGGAACGGTGGGTTCTGGTTGCCTCTTGGCTGTGGATTGCTGACCGGACCTGACGGGCCCTGTTCAGACGGGTGGCTGTTCGCGTTCTTGTTCTCCGCAGTGGGAAGCAGCGGGAGGTGGGGAGAGGAGTTCCCTGCCCGTGGGGTGGGTGTGCTGTGGGTTGTGGGGTACTTGTAGGCCGGTTGGCTCCAGGTACCTGGCAAAATTCTGCCCCCTCCAGCCCCTAGAGACTGCAAGGCCCTCTCCCAGAGAAAAGTGCTTGTGGCTCCTGTTCTGGTCTCTGCTGCGACAGAAACTAACCCAAACTGTGCAAGTGCTGTTTGGCAGTGGGAAGGCACGTGCCTTGGCAAGCGGAGGTCATCTTCCAGGAGTGCTTTAATGGTGTGTTTTTGCCTGGCAGAAGGGGGGTGGACTAGATGACCTTTGGGCTTCCTTCCACGTCTGGTGGGCCAGATAGACTTGTGAGGGTGTGGGGTCTCCTTCTTTGTGGAGAGCTTGGATGGGCATCTTTCCAGCTGTGGATTCTTGCATGACAGGATGGGTTGGACTGGATGGCCTTACATGGTGTTAACTGCCGTCAAGTTGACTTCACCCTGTGGATGAGAGACGCTCTGCTCGCATCTTGCCGATTCAGGGCAGGCATTGTGTCTCCCGTGGTGGAGTTTATCTGTCTGTAACGCGGTCTCCCTCTGTTCCTTCTGCCTTCCGCCTTACCAAGCGTTATTGTCTTTCCTAGCAAGACGTGCCTTCTCGTGATCTGCCCAAAGTACGACAGGGGAAAGTTTAGGCTTGATTTGCTCCGGGACCCGTTCGTTTGTCCCTTTTAGCAGTCCAGGGTATTATAGGTATTATCCTGCCAGGGTATTATCCTGCCATGCAGGAACGACTGTAGTTATCTGTAGAACATTTTCTCCAGCACCACATTTCAAGTGAGTTGGTTTCCTTTCCCTGTCAGCTTCCTTCCTTCGCTCTCCAGCTTTCACAGCCAGACGTAGAAATGGGAAACAGCATGGCACGGGCAATCCTAACTTTAGTGTTCAGTAATATATCTTTACACGTCAGGATCTTGTCTAGTTCCTTCATAGCTGCCCTTCCAAGTCCTGGCTTTCTTCCGATTTCTTGACTGCAGTCTCCATTCTGATTAATAACTGAGCCCAGGTATGAAAAATCCTGAACTGTTTCAGCGTTCTCATTGTCTGCTTTGGGATTATGCAAATCATCTGCGGTCATTATTTTTGTTTTCTTAATGTTCAGCTGCAAACCTGCCTTTGCACTTTCTGCCTTCACTTTCTTCAGTAATTGTTCCAAGTTTTCAGCTCATGGTATGGAGTCACTTGCATCTTAAGTTGTTGCTGTTCCTTTTCTTTGAACCAAACAAAGTTGATTCTAGCTCTTTTATATAAAAGATTTTATAACTTAAATCTGTTTTACCTTTTATCACTCTTATCCAATAAAATACCACTATATTAACTAAAATAATTTATAAATATACTTTGGTACTTTAAAATACATGATACCTTTAATCATTAAACAAGTGAAAACTCAAGACCTGCCAGGGAAGTCAGTATATGTGGCTGAAGACGATAAAATTAACGATGAATGTGACGGTATGAATTTTGATTTTTGACCCATTAAGACGGTCTGCCCCGGAGGCTCATGGGTCTGCATGGATTCCTGATTGCTGCTGGGGAGTTTCCTGCTGCCTTGGTGGGTGATTCTGTTGAAGCCCGTTGAAGACTTTGGAACTCCCTGATCCTTTCTGTCCTGCCAATGGCAGGCGAAGACGTTCTCATGCCACGAGGCTTTGGTGGTGGTGATGATCATAATGGAGGACATACTCCTGTAGGGTGGTTTTTAAATGTTCTCTACTAAATTAGAGTTGGCTTAGAACGTGTAGCTGTCTTCTGTGAATTTGGTTTGTCAGCCACCTTGAGTTGCTGCTTTGGAGAAAAGGTGAATAGAAATAAAATAATCATAGCAACAACAGCAGCAGCAAGAACTCTCTTCTGCTGTTATTACGTCGTTGTCATTGCCACTGTCGCCTTTATTGCTTGTTGCATTTATTTGCTTCCTTTCCCCAAAAGTTGGGACTCAAAAGGCTCTGTTTTGGTCGCATGAAGACCCAATGAGCTCAGTGTTCACAGGGGTGTTGATCTGAAGAGAACGGTACAACGTGGGGGGATAATACCAGTGCAGCCAATAAAATTCTTAAAGCCATCTGAACCTGGAGGAGGGGGTGTGCTGCAAGACCTGGGCAAATGGAAGCAGCCTTGTGTTGGGTCCAGGCTGGACGCTTTGGGGAGCCCTTTTGCCTCTGCCCTGACCCTGCCCGGCAGTGTGTATGCTTGACTCCCGCAGGAGGAGCCTCTCTGGAGGGGAGGGGTCCAGGGCCCCCCCAGAGCTGTCACCCTTTGGGAACTCCTGCCTGCTGCCTGGCCAGCCATTATTCTGGTGGGGAGGGGAAGGTCAGGAGAGTGACCTGCTGACTTGATGGAACAAGTGTTTCGTGGAGCTCCCTGAGGTCACCCATATTCACCTGGAATCAGCCGTGGGCGCCTGCCCTCCCAGCACTGCAGGCTGAATCCTGAGACTCCTTTTTGTGGAAGTGGGATCTTGACGTGTGAAGTGAGAAGATGGTGGGCTCCCTACATGAGCTTCCCGCTGCCATTGCAGCTGCTGCCAGAGGGCAACCCTGGGCAGAGTGCGGTGGTGTCTGGATCTGGCATGAAGGATGTTCACATGCACTTCGTTTGCCTTTCCTTCCCATCCTGCCAGTCGTGCTGACAAAAAGCAAACTTCCAGCCACAACTCAAAATAAAAGAAGGCGGTCTGCTGCCACAGAATGGGCCCTCCCGTGGAATCTAGCCTCTCCTGTTGGAGGCTGATGCGTTTTTATTGTATTATTGAGTTATGGAATGTGTGGCCTGCCTTTCTGCCAGGGTGCGACCCCTGCATGGCTTGAGGGATGCCTGCTCTCCCTGGCGCTCTTGGTCGGGTGTGAGATGGGCCCCCTGCGTGTGCTTTCGTGCACGCCCACCTGCGTCCTTTCTCTCTGCTCAGGTTGCTGCCGCCGTTGCCGCCTCCCCTCTGTCAATCAGTGTGCTGAGGGATGTAGCAGCATCTGCCTGCACTTCGAGCAGAATGCTTTGAAGTAGTAATTTACTGTAGTAATTTACTGTAAAACAAAGTCATTCTAAAAGCTTTTTGAAAGCATTTCATAGGCATTTAAAAAGGGTGCGATAACAAGTATGGAAAAAAAGGAGCATTAAGAGGTTGCTTTGAAACTGACAATATCAAATTGCTATGTAGAGTGATGCACGGTTCCTAATTGGAATCACCTTTTCTCTGTTTGTTGCCCAGCAACAGAGGCTCATCTGCTGCTTCCTTCCCAGGGAAGGGACCCAAGAAGCAGCCTCTGCGGAGGCAGACCGGCCGGCCAGCGGGCTGCCTGAGATGGCAGACCTCTTTGCCCCTGCCCCTGCTGCGGACCGTTGCAGGGGATCGTTTGGCCACATGGGAAATGAGGCCAGGGTGGTCTCCAGCCTCTTTGGGGGACCCGAGGAATTCCCTGGTGGTTCAGTGACTGTGTTTGGCAGCAGGTCCAGCATGTGGCAAAACACCATGTGCGCACTAAGCTGACTTCCTTTCCCTAGGCGTAGTCCTGGCCACTGCTTCCAGGGCTTGCGAGGGAAGGTTGTGGCAGATGGAGGACTTGCTGAAACCTCTGTGTTCTTCGGCTTCCTGCCCTAGGCCTTGGCGGGGGTGGGGAGAGGGGACCGTTGGTTGGTTGAGGGTTCCCCCACCCCAAGAAGAGAGAGGCAGCAGTCAGGCAGGCCTTTGCTGGCTGTGGCACAGCTAGGTGTCTGCAGGAGGCCTCCGAAGCTGCCCACACAGGAATCCAAGGCTCTGAACGTGGGCTGGAGGCAAAGGGGTTATGAAGGTAGATGCCTCCTCAGCGCTGTCTCCTGTCCTGGGATGGGCGCACCAGTCAGCAGCCTCACGGTTGAATTTTGCGCTGCCAGTGTTGGGTGGGGCCACAATGTGGCTGGCCAGGCTTGTCCCAAGCGGGAGGTTGTCCGGATTGGCCGAATAGTCTTTCCAGAAGATGTTTCAACCCCACCTTCATCTCTGTTGCCCAGCCATCTATTTTGAATTGGAGGTGGACGGAAGGCCTTTGGCTAAGCCGCTAGTCGTGACTGCCGCCTCGTCTCCACACCCGTGGGCCATAACAGCCGCCCAGATGGTGTGTGGGAGGTACCACTTAAGTCTGTGTGAAATGTGATGTCTTAAGTTGCCACAAAGTGCTCAGCAAATCTGTTGCAGCTGTTCTTAGGGGTTTGGGTACTCCAGCTACTGAAGTTGCTGTTGACAGCCCTGGGGTCATTTCTAAAAGTTCTGACAGATGGCGAGTTGCGGATGCTACTGAGGCGGCAAAATGAGCCGTCTGTGCACAGGAGGCTTGTCTGCGTGTGTTCCAGTTTGCCTTCAGTCGTTTGCTTGGTGCGCTCTCCCACAGCAACGTGCTCGGTGACTCCCAGGTGGCTCTGTTGCCTGGAGCTCCCTGAAATACCAAGGAACTGAATGGCCTTCACAGGAGTGGTCGTGTCGCCAGCCAGTTGCCTCTAGTTGTTCCTCAGAGAGATCAAGGTCTGATGGGATCCCTGGGCCTGTGAGTCTCTGGCATAGGCTCCATAGCCCTCTGACAGCCTGCCATTCTAATAGGGTCCCTCACCTCCCCAGGGCAGACAGTGTTACTGTGGTGAGCCCAAGTCTGCCTAGATTCTGTTATCTCCCTCTCCTTATAGAATTATAGAAATATAGAGTTGGAAGAGACCCCAGGGGCCATCCAGTCCAACCCCCGCCATGCAGGAACACCCTCAAAGCACTCCCGACAGATGGCCATCAAGCCTCTGCTTAAAAACCTCCAAAGAGACTCCACTACACTCCGAGGCAGCCCATTCCACTGCCGGACAGCTCTGACCATCAGGAAGTTCTTCCTGAGGTTCAAGTGGAATCTCCTTTCCTGCAGCTTGAATCCATTGCTCCTTGTCCTGGTCTCTGGAGCAGCAGAAAACAAGCCCTCTCCTTCCTCTACATGGCATCCCTTCAAATATTTAAACATGGCTATCATGTCCCCTCTTAACCTTCTCTTCTGCAGACTAAACATACCCAGCTCTCTAAGTCTATCCTCATAGGGCTTCATGGCTTCCAGACCCCTCACCATTTTGGTCGCCCTCCTCTGGACTTGCTCCAGCTTGACCATGTCCTTCTTGAACTGGGGTTCCCAGAACTGGACACAGTATTCAAGATGAGGCCTAAGCAAAGCAGGGTAGAGTAGACACCATACTCCTATTGATGCAGCGGAGAATTGCATTGGCTTTCTTGGCTGCCGCATCACACTGCTGACTCATGTTCAGCTTGTGGTCTATGAAGACTCCTAGATCCCTTTCACACGTACTGCTATCCAGCCACGTGTCCCCCATCCTATATTTGTGGATTCCATTATTTCTGCCTAAGTGTAGGACCTTACACTTCTCTCTGTTGAATTTCATTTTGTTCACCCTGGCCCAGCTCTCCAATCTATCCAGGTCATTTTGAATTTTGATCCTGTCTTCTGGCGTATTAGCAACCCCTCCCACTTTGGTGTCATCTGCAAATTTGATGAGCATGCCCTCTATTCCTTCATTCAAGTCGTTGATAAAAATATGGAACAGCACTGGGCCCAGGACAGAACCCTGTGGCACTCCACTAGTCACTTCTCTCCAGCCATTGGTGATCACCCTTTGGGTTCGGTTGGTCAACCAATTACAAATCCAACTAACAGTAACCCTGTCCAACCCGCATTTTACTAGTTTCTTTGCAAGAGTGTCACGGGGGACTTTGTCGAAGGCCTTACTGAAATCGAGGTATGCTACATCCACAGCACTCCCTTCATCTATCAAGCTAGTAACTCTATCATAAAAAGAGATAAGATTAGTTTGGCATGACTTATTTCTGAGAAATCCATGTTGACTTCTCGTGATTACCGTGTTGCTTTCTAAATGATTAGAAACTGACTGCTTAATGATCTGCTCCAGGATCTTTCCAGGTACTGATGTCAGGCTGACTGGGCGATAATTATTTGGGTCCTCTTTTTTTTACTTCTTGAAGATGGGGATAACATTTGCTCTCTTCCAGTCTGCTGGAACTTCTCCTGTCCTCCAAGATTTCTCAAAGATTATAGCAAGCGGTTCCGAAATGACCTCTGCCAGCTCTTTTAACATCCTAGGATGCAATTCCTCTGGCCCTGGAGACTTGAATTCATCCAGTGTGGCCAGGTATTCCTGTACCACCTCTCCACCTATTATGTGCCTCATTTCTCATGCTTCCTCTCCTGCTCCCCAACCGCCAGGTTGAGTGCTTGTATCCTTCTGGGAAAAAATTGGGGCAAAGAAGGTATTAAGTAGCTCGGCCTTTTCTCTTCCCCCTGTGAGTAATTCGCCATCTTCTCTGCACAGTGACCCTATCGTCTTCTTCTTTTTCCTTTTGCTGTGGACATATTTAAAAAAGCCCTTTTTATTGTTTTTAATGTCTCTGGCCAGCCTAAGTTCGTTCTGTGCTTTAGCCTTCCTGACCTCCTCCCTACATCTCCTGGTTACTTGCTTAAATTCTTCTTTGGTGGTTTCCCCTTCTTCCATTTCCTGTACATGTTTCTCTTAACACTTAGCTCAGCTGAGAGTTCTTTAGTCAATCATTCTGGTTTCTTCAGATGCCTTCCATTCTTCCTCCTTATTGGCACAGTTTTAGACTGTGCCTTCAGTATCTCCCTTTTAAGGAACTCCCAGGCCTCCTGAACTCCTTTCCCTTTAACTATTCCTGACCACGGAATTCCAGCCAGCAGCTCCCTAAGTTTACAGAAGTCTGCTTTTTTAAAATCTAAGATGAGTGTCTGGCTACCCTTATCTTCTCCTTCCCACTGAATGCCAAATTCCAAGAGGGCATGGTCACTCCCCCCTAAAGATCCAACCACTTCTACCTCATTAACAAGGTCATCCCTGTTAGTCAGGGTCAGATCTAGAATATTTGATCCCCTTGTGACCTCCTTCTTCTTGGAGAGGTCAAGGTTGAGCTGTGTGAGTTGTAAATGCCTCTCCCACGTCCACTTGCACAGGGGCAGTGAGGGTCTTGTCTGGGGTGCAGGGTGAGGCAGTATTGTGCAGCAGTGAAGTGTGGGCTTGTGTCTCCATCTCGTGCCTGCCTTCTGTGCTAGCGAGGTGGTGATGGATTTTGCTTGCTGGCGCTTGCTGCTTCCCACTCCTGTTTGGCTGTTGCAGCTGGGAAAGGCCATCGCTGGGAGTTCCATCTGTGTAAGAGGCAGGCGTCCCAGGCAGATTTTGCCCTCTTTGAACCAAGGAACCGTCCCCACCCGGGGAGTGGGTATACGAGGGTGGAGGAGGCGGCGGCTGTCTGGGGCCAGGGGCCCTTTAGAAATGCTCTTGCTGTCCAAGATGTTTTGGGAGGGGAAGTGTGATGTAAGAGTCAGAGCCGTCCTCTGCCAGGCAGCCTGTGGTCAGGGTTGCTTGCCAGAAGAGTTGGGCCATGGGTTCAAGTACTGGGGCAGACCTTCACCTTGGGCCACTGTCCTATTGTCTCCTCAGGTGGTACAGGTGCTCAATGCAGATGCCATCGTAGTGAAGCTCAACTCAGGGGACTACAAGACGGTCCACCTCTCCAGCATCCGTCCCCCCCGTCTTGAAGGCGAAGGCACCCAGGTAAGAAGCTGCCGCTTATGGGGTGTGTGTGTGGGGGAGGGTCCATTTGGCAAGCTCGTGTGGCATTTGGCCCTTTGCACAGTTACTCCTCAGCCTGCCTCCAGCTCCCTGTGCGTCTCTTGCCGAGTGTGGATGTTTGCAAAGTGGTTGAGACCAGGGTTTGGGAAGGAGACAAGATGGGTGTGCTGGGTAGAACACCAAGGGTAGAACGCCAAGCCATGAATGGATGTAGGCCTTGTCACAGACCCCACCCCGTGAATGACCTTGTCTTGGTGAAAGCTCTTCTCCTTCACCTCCTTTGTGGGACTCCAGGTGAAGCTCTCTGATGCTGAGGTCTGAGGAAACTGGTAGGTCACCTCCAAAAGTGCCCCTCCAGTGCATGTCCTGGGGAAATCCCTTCTTGCTTCTGGCTTTGGTCAGTTTGCAGGGAGCCGTGAGGAGCGCATCTGGCCTTCGCTACTGAGGATGTGTAAGGAGAAGTCTCCACCAGACCCAGTTTCTGGGGCGCTTGCAGGCACCTTGGTTTGTGAGGGAGGGAAGCAGGCTGGCTGATTGCATTGTGTGTTTGTTTTCTGCAGCTTGAACAGAATCTCTCTCTGCCCCTTAGTAATGGCGCCAGTCAGGCATCCCTGGCAGGCCGTGTGTGAGGAGATGGGTTTGGTGTCTTTTCCCCTGAGTTGGAAGGAGAGGGTTCTGGCCCTGCTAACAGGCAGAGTTCTGTTGATAGCTCTGAGCCCTGAGGGGGCAGGAGGGAGGGAGGGAGGGAGCATGGGGACTCTGACATTTGGGGCCAAACTTCATGGCTTAGAAAGCATTGCTTGATCTGTCTCATCTTGGCCGATGCACTGCTGGGCAAGGAGAGGGACGCTCATCTCCCCCCCGCCCCATGAGGAACAAAGTCTTCTTCTGAGGAGTTCTCAGATAGCCTCTTTCCAGTAGCAGGTGGGCAAAGAATATCCCTATTTTACACTTCAAGGTTTTACTGCCCGTAAATAGCTGTGCTTGAGGAGAAGCAATTCAGCCTGTTGGGTGAGGGGGAAAGTGCCATAGGAATGCTGGGAAGCCAGCCACCAGTGGTATTATTGGGAGGCGGTGCAGCCCTCAGAGGAGACCCTGAACGCTGTACGGGGAGCATGGGAAGTCCTGAGTCTCCCCACTGGTGCTGAATGGGAAACAACCTCGGCCTAGGCAGTCAGAGTCAAAGTTCTACCACTAGAATCAAGGGTGTCCCTTTTTCCTTGCAAGAGAGCAGAGCAGTTTGGACCAAAAACATTGGTAGGTTTTACTTGCCCAAGAGGTTCTCGCTATCTGTAAATGTAAATGCACGCAAAGCATTTCTGCCTTCTAGCATGGGGAAAGCCCCCCACCCCCAACAGATGCTGTAAAAGCAGCACATGGTAGTGTCTTTGAGTTGGAAGAGACCACAAGGGCCATCTAGTCCAAACCTCTTTGGCCGTACAGGAACACACAATTGCATCACAGTTAAAAGATGACCATCAGACTTTTGCTTAAATTTCTCCAAATATGGAGAGCTCTCTCTCCAGGGTAATCTGTTTCAATTTTGAACAATAAAAAAGTTATTCCACCTTTAGGTGGAATCTCTTTTCTTGTATTTTGAATTCATTGGTTCACGTTCTAGTCTCTTGAACAGCAGAAAACATGCTTGCCCCATTGTCCGTAAGACATCCCTTCAAATATTTAAATATACTTTCCATGTCACCTCTCAGTCTTTTTTTCTCCTAGCTGAACGTATCCAGCACTGTAAGTCATTTCCCACAAGGCTTGGTTTCCAAAACTCTGGTCATCTTGGCTTCTCTCTCTGGACACGTTCCAGTTTGTCCACATCTTGAACTGTGGTACCCAGAACCAGACTCAGCATTGCAGACTAGGTCTGACCAAAGCAGAACAGAGTGAGACTACTGTTTCCCTTGATCTGGACGCTGTACTCCTGTTGATATAACCCAGAATTGAGCTGCCTTTTTTGCCCACCCATCACACTGTTGACTCATGTTTAGCTTGTGTCTAGTAAGACTCAAAAATACTTTTTCATATGTACTGCTTTCATGCCAGGTGTCACCCACCTTATATTTTTGCATTTCATTTTTCATACATTTACACTTATCTCTGCTGAAATTCATTTTGCTAGATTTGGCCCAGTCCACTAAGGTTTTGAATTCTAGTCCCGTCCTCTGGAGTACTAATTACTCCCCCTAATTTGGTGCAATCTGCACATTTGGTAAGCATGTCTTATATTGTACCATCTAAGGCATTTGTATAGATGATACACTACACTGGGCCAAGAATAAATTATTAACAGTGCCTGTGAGATTCTGTCTGCAGGTTCCTTTAGTGCTCCTGGACACAGCTCATCCGGCCCTGGAGACTTGAATTCATTCAGAGTACCAGGCATTCCTTTATTCCCTCTTTACCTCTTCTGGGCTGAAGTTCCCTTACTGCATGATTTGTTCCATTTCACCACTTACAGCACTGTTTTCCTTTTGCAGAAGAGCGAGGCAAAGAAGGTATTAAACAATTCAGTCTTCTCTCTGTCGCCCTTAGTGTTTCACCATCTTCTCTGCAGCGGCCTGACTGTTTCCTTGTTCTTCCTCTTGTTCTAAGCATAACCAAAACACTCTTTGTTATTATTTTTAACCTCCCTAGCAAACCAGAGGTTGTCCTGAAGTTTAGCTTTTCTAACTTTCACTTTCCAAGTATTGGCTATTCATGTGTATTCCTGTTCTGTGGTTTCCCCTTCTTCCATGTATTATATATACTTCTTTTAAATCTCATCTTGTCTCAGAGTTTTTTTGTACATCCTCTCTGGTTTCTTTAGACACCTGCCAGTCTTCCTCCCCATTGGAATTGGAATTGTTTGCAACTCTGCCTTCAACATCTTATCTTAAAGAAACTCTCATTCACCATGAACTCCCTTCCCGCTGGGCATTTCTGACCATGGGATCTCACCCAGTCTTTCCCTAAGTTTTCCTAAATCTGCTTTGTTGAAGTCCAGAATGAGTGTTTAAATATACTGGCTTTTCCTTTACTCTAGATAAGAAATTCTAAGAGGACATGGTCACTGGATCTTGCTATTTCCACTCCATTCACCAGTTGGTTTCTGTTGATTAGGATCACATCCAGAACAGGTGATCCCCTTGCTGCTTCATCCACCTTTTTGTACGATGAAATTGTCTGCAAGGCTAGTGAGGAATTTGTTAGACCTTACACTCTGAGCAGAATGCAACTTGACAGAGGGTGGTTGAAATTTCCCGTAGCTACTGTCTCTCTTCTTTTTGAATATTTGGTAATTTGTTGCAGGAAGGCATCATCCAAATGTTCAGGCAGGCTGGGGTGGCTTACAGTAGACCTCCAGAATGAGGTCAGTGTTGTTTCTCTCCTCTTTAATTTTGCCCAAAGGCTTTCAACCTGTTTTCCATGGGCTAAGTCATGGGTCTCCTCACAGGTGCAGATGTCCTTGACATACAAGGCTACCACTTCTCTTTTCCCTTACTAAGTTCCAGTCATGAGACTCATCCCACCAGGTTTTGGTAATGCCTGTCAAATCATATTTGCCTTCCTGTGCTACGACTTCATCTTGTTTTTCTCCTGTACTCTGTGTATTAGTGTAGAGATGTCTAAGACCATGAGTCATTCTGCCCAGATGATTCCTTCTTGGGTTTTCCTGTGCACTTTTGGGTTCCGTCCCCTGTTATACTATTGGCCCAATCCTTCCTGTATCATTAGAGCTATTTTCCAAGTACTTGGTGTCCCCCTGGTCTCCAGAGTATTATCTCCTCAGTTTGTCTCAGTTTGAAGCCCTCCTGATCAGATTTCTGACAAATGTAGCAAGTACATTCTTTCCAACTGCTGCGAGATGCAACGCGTCTCTTCCCAGAAGTACTTCTTCATGAAACCACAGACTGTGGTCCAAAGAGCCAAATCTTTCTTGAGGGCACCATCACAGAGCTGTTTTTTCACTTCTTGTATTCTTCTCCCTCCTCCCAAGCTCTGTCCTTCAACCGGAAAGAGCAATGAAATAACAACCTGTACCCCAAGGTCCTTTAGCTTCCTCACTGGAGCCTCGTAGTCTCTTGTAATATATTAAAGACTGTGTCTTGCCATATCATTTGTTTCAATGTGGATCAGAAGGAAGGGTAATGGTCAGTCAGCTGGATGAGTCCTGTCAGCGTCTCTGTTACGTCACGGATCTTTGTCCCCAGGAGGTAGTGCACCTCTCGAGACATCTTACCAGGCCTGTGCACAGCTGCTTCTGTTCTTTGCAACAGGGAATTGTGTACTACCACTCCACATCTCTTCTTCTTGTGGGAATCGACCGTAGCTCTTCCATCCATGGAGCCTTCCAGGATTGCCTCCATGCCTTCGAAGGCATAAGGCTCTTCTCCCCATTCCTGTGGCTCGTAATCGCCTGTTAAGGGAAGAGCTTGGAACTGATCATGTAGCTCCAGGCTCGAAGCATTGTTCTTGATAGTTGTGCTTCTGCATGTCACATTCCTCCAAAGATCTTCCTATTATGCTTTGCAATTGTCATCCCCTCAGGAGATGTTCCCCACTACTTGCCCTTCTAGAAGAGTCTGTCGCTTTTTCTGAAAAAAAGCAAAAACCAAAAAACCTTTACTCTCTCTGGTAATTTGAAGGGCACACACAGCACTTGCACTTGTGACAGATATAGCGTGGCAGGTCTTCTGGCAAGAAAACGAATGTGGCATGGATGTTGTGGATCAGTGCAAGAGCTCCATCACCCTCCCTGTTCATAAGCCTGTGTGCTTTGGTGGTGTGTTCCTGCATGGCAGGGGCTTGGACTTGATGGCTCTTGTGGTCTATTCCAGCTCTAAGCTTCTATGTTTCAACAAATTTAGTGGCACAGCTGTCCAGACACTCCCTTAGAATGCCTCAGAATGCCCACAGAATGCATTTCCCCCACCCAGACCATGTCTTCAGAGAGACACGCAGCCAAAAACAATGAAAAATGCCCCTTGCGCAGGCAAACATGCCTCCTCAGAGGCTTTCCCCCAGGTAAGAGGTCCAGAGCCCTCTGTCCTCCCCTGAACAGCGATCACAGGCCCTTGCCTTTGTGCTTGCCTTGGTGTTGCCCCCGCTTTCGCAGCAGAGCCGTCCCCACTGGAGCGCAGCCCTTATTTTGCCAGCTCTCCTGCCTATTCCTGCTGGGTCGGGTGGAACTTGCTGGCAGAAACTGCTGGGCTTGAGTCTGCAGAGAAATAGTTCTCTCGGGCATCTCCATAGGACTCACAAATGGTGGTGTTGTCAGGGAGGACGGAGGCATGACCAGCTAGGAGTGATCCAGGGGGCTGGATGTGGGACAGAGGAAGCAAGGCTTTCATTTCATCACCAAGGCTGTTACTGGAGGTGCTCCTCAGCCACTTGAGTTGTGTCTAATTGGCACAATCATAGAAGTTTAAAGTGCAGACTGAGAAGTCACAGATGGTTATGAGACCGGCAATGAATCTCTCCTCTGAAGGCTTGACTAGGCCAGCATCGAGTGCTGTTGCACTTCTCCTTTTGGCTGCCGGGGGATGTAAGTCTTACCCAGAAGGTTTGCCCCTTTGCCTCTCCAGCTGATTTTACCAGTACTTGCAGTGTCCCCATGTTGTTGTGTCTTTTTGATGCAATGGTCCATTGCCTGCAGTATTTTAGAGCATGATGGGCAACCACAGTGGGTTTCAGGGTCGATTTTCTGCTCAAGACCCTTGAGGGCAAACACAAACTGCCAAAAATGGAAAGCAAATCTACTTTCTTGAAAAGCGGTTCCTTTGCATTAAACTGTGTGTGTGTAGTGGAGGTGGGGGGGAGGCAGCCTGTTGCAAGCCGAATGGCCGCTCTGGGAGAGGCAGAGCCACTTACTTTGCCGGAAAAAGGGCAGTCCAGGGGAAGTGAGGGTTGGGCCTCCCAAAATAATCTTGGGGGCCATGTGGAGTCTCTGGCCAGCCACTTGCGCTCCCTCTTTTCCAGCAACGTGATTGTATGTGATGCATGAACAGGAAACTGCAGTGACACTCATGGAGAGTTTGCAGCCTGAGCTTTGCCTTGTTCTGTCCTCACAGTGGCCCTGTGTAAATCTTATGTCAGAGTCACTCGATCTTTTTTTCCCCTCCTTTTTCTCTCCAGCGGGGGCCTTGTGTGCTATGTTTAAGCCTGCTTGGGTTAGATTTGAATTAAAAAAAAATTCTGAGCTTCTCTTAGGAGTAGTAGCTCATACTAACATGCAGTCCAGGTGGCTTACAGTACCACACCCATGGCTATTCTTCTGCCCATTCGCTCTTGCAGGGTGGACTGTGCCTGCGCAAGCATGCAGGACTGGGAAAAAGCAGCACCACATGCCACCAGCACTGCTGCTGCCAGCTGCACCTCCGCATCCCAGCGTTCAATAAATGGAAGGAGCTGGGCTGAGTCAGAAGAGCCATTTCACCATGACTGGCTGCAGCCCACACTGGTTCTGGTGTTGGTGGCCTCCCGGAGGGAATGTGGCGGTTGTGGGTGGGAGCCAGCGGAATTGACGCCCCGGAGCGCAGTTGCAGACAGCAGAGCCTCCTCGGAGGGGGTTCGGCAGAGGAGGGCATGCACAAATGGGGTGGGAAATCCCATCCGGTCATTTTGGGGAACATCTGACTTTCTCAGCACAGGGATGAAGCAAGTGGCGTGCAGGTGACTTGGGTCTTTTCTGTGGGGGCCTGGATTTCTTGGGGTCGGCAGGGGGTTGGTCTCTGTTACCGGGAGCTTTCAGAAAATGTGGGAGACTGTTGGTTCCCGGCTGGAGATCCCCAGAAGTTGTTAGATTACAAAGCCTGGCAGGCCTCTATCAGCATCTGGGAAGCCTAGGCCGGCTGTTCTACTGGCAAATGCCCTGGCCTCCAGCAGGCCCAGTCTTTGCCACTTCCCCTGTGGTGGAGAGTGGTCCCTTGCCTGCTGTCTTCCAGGCCAGCCCCCTCTATTTTGCCTCGGGAGCTTCCTGGACGCCCGTGGTGGGAGAAAGTGGGACTGGGGAACCTCATTGTGGGCCCGGGGGTGCTCTCCTAAAGTCTTTCCAGGATGCTTGGGGTGGTGTGGGTGGGGCAGCCCTGTCAGGCCTGCCTGACTGAGAAGGGGGCAGCCTTCCTTCCTGAATGAAGGATGGGCTGCTTGGGACCTTTTTATTCCACACGATGGGGTGCAAGTGCTCAAAATAGTTGGCTGCCCAGCTCTCTGAGAGGGGTGTGTGCTGCTGTTGTTAATTGGGTGGGGCTGGGCAGCACATCTCTGCTCTGCTCTGAAGACTCTTAATGGGGGGGGCTTCCTACAGGTCGTGCATTTTAAAGCACAAGTTGCCCCCCGGGAGGCTCTGGAGAACGATTGGGAGGGGAGAGTGCAAAATGGAGTGGGGAGAGTTCTCCAACCATCACTTGCTCCCTCTGGGCGGGGGGTTGGTTGGTCAGGGGTGTGTGGGACCACTGGTGGCAGCAGGCATTCTTTAGCCAGGGGTGGGGTGTGAGAGGTGTGTGTCTGTGTGTGTAGGGGTCTTGATGGCTGTCTTCAGGGCTTCATTCCACCGGGTTCTGGCTCTGCTGTGTGCTGAGCCACCCGGCAACGGAGGCCTGTGGGCAGCTGGGCTCCCAGCCCTATCTGAGCGGCCCACCAGGTCCAGATGGCGCTCAGGACCGTGGCCAGTTAGGGCGGCCAGGTGGCAGAGAAGGCGGGGCGAAGCAGAGGAGGGATGTTTAGCAGACTTCCCCCTAAAGAGGGAGAGCTTTGAAGAGGCGCTATGCATATATTGGAAGAGATTATGAAGCTTAGGCTGAAGAGAGTAAAGGTTTAAGAGATGTGCATTCGGAGCGGTGGGGGCAGGAGCAGCGAGTGCCGCAGGTGATTAATTCCAGGGAGGACTCCTATTGGAGATGGTGGAGATCAGAGGCAATGCCAGGATTAGAGGGGTTGTGGGGTGAAGCATCTCGCAAAGAGTGCAGGAGCCATGGGAGCTCTTGGGGTGGGGACATCCAAGACCTCTCTGACAGAAGGCAGCGGGGAGGTGGACAGAAGAGGATGGCAGGAGACTGAGCGGAATGGGGAGGAAGCCCTGAGCTGGTTTCCTGAGCTGTGCTGCTGAGACTCTCCGTTCCCTCTCAGAGTGAGAGTGCCTGCTTGCCCCTGAGCCGAGATGCCCCGTGGGGCAATGCTTGGGTATCGGAGGGCAGGCACTGGTGTTAGCTGTGGCCTTTGGGTGCAGGAGTGGCAGAATGTGGATTTGCAAAATGCAGTGAGGAGGAAGGAACAGAGAGGGCCAAAGCTGCGGGGATCATAGAATTGCAGAGCCGGAAGAGACCCCAAGGGCCATCTAGTCCAACCCCCTTAGGCCATGTAGGAATACTCCATCAAAGCATTCTGGACAGATGGCCATCCAGCCTCTGTTTAGAAACCTTCCAAGAAGGACACTCTGTCACACTCCGTATTCCACTGTCCAACTGCTCTTACTGTCAGGAAGTTCTTCCGGGTGTTTAGCTGGAATCTCTTTTCCCATAGCTTGAAACCATTGCTCTGTATCTTAGTCTCTGGAGCATTAGAAAGAAAGCTTGCTCCATTGTATAACGTCTCTTCAAATTTTTAAACATGGCTACCATCTCAGCTCCTCACTTTCTCTTCTCCAGCCTAAGCACAAATGCATCTCCCTAAGCTGCTCCTCACAGGGCTTCAGGGTTTCCAAGCCTTTGACCATTTTGGTTGCCCTCTCTGGATGTGTTCCAACTTGTCCATATCCTTCCTGAACTGTGGTGCCCAGAACTGGACACGGTTTTTCAGGTGGAGTCTGGCTAAAGCAGAACAGAGTGGTATTATTATTTCTTCTCTTGACCCAGACACTAGACTTCTATTGATGCAGCCCAGAATTGTATTGGCTTTTTTAGCTGCTGCATCACACTGCTGATTCATGTTCAGCTTGTGGTCTACTAAGACTCCTAGATCTCTTTCACATGTACTGTGGTCAGGCCAGGTGTCACCCAGCTTATATCTGTACATTTCATTTTTTCTTCTGTCCAAGTGTGGTACCTTACACTTCCCCCTGTTGAAATACATTTTGTTAGTTTTGGCCCAACTCTCTTACCTATTAATGGCCTGGAGCACACAGGAAAAGAGCCAGATGTGAGCCAGAGGTTGCCCTTCCGATGGCACTGAGATGGTGATGTGGGAAACTGGAGGCTGCCAGAGCTCTGGGGCTGTGTGGCGTTGCATTTCAGGCACAAGAAAGGAGGACACAATCTGCATTTCAGCTCCTCAGGGATTCCAGTGAAGAACCCTGCCAGCGAGGCCCTGGGTCTGTTGCTGGTGGGGAGACTGACGAGAGAGTCCCGTGGAGGGAGGGGTGTGGGGGCCGGGGGCATCCTGGATTGCTGCTGCTGCTGCTGGCCCAGCTCCTCAGGAGCCTTTCTTGTGTAGGAAGTGGCCTGCCACAAGGATGCTTTGGCCGTTTTCGCAGTTCAGTTGTGCAGCCTCTCTGCCTTCTTCTTTCTGCAAAATGAGCAGCAGCCTTTCGTTCTGGATGAGGGGAAGTGGAGGGGATGGTTGGGGTGGGGTCAACAGAACCCTGCCTCTGGGGGGCCCTTTGCCTTTTGAGGGCTCCTTGAGAGAGGCACTTGCTGCCGCTTCCTGAGCACAAGAGCTGCAGACTGACCTGGGTGCGTTTCCCCTCCTCCTCCTCCGCCCATCTGGCTTGCAGGGTGTCAAGGCAGGAGGGTGCCTTTATTTATGGGCTGTGCCACCCAGCCTTCCTGACGTAGGCCCTGGCATGGCTCGCAGCCCTATATGAAACACGAGGCTGTGCACACCCATTAAAGCCCTACTTCTTTAATCACAGACGTGTAACAAAGCCATCAGCAAATTTGGCTCAGCAGAAGAGAAGGTTAAGGAAGGAAAGAGCTTGCAGGAATCTGTACGTTTTCAGCTGATACATCAACAGCAGCCATGTGGGAGTTGGGGTGGGACGCTGGGATCTCCGCCGCCTGGTCGGAGGCAGCTCTGCAGACAGCAAGACTGTGGGTTTGGTCTCGCTGGAGTTGCCACTCTGCTGCCTGGGACGGGCAGGAAGTGTGCCAAGGAAAATGATGGTACCCACGTTCAGCCTTGGTTGGTGGAGCCTGCCTGGCATGAAGGCGCCTGGTCTGCTTTGCAGGGCCAGTGCTTTGGTGGCCTTTGCTTCTTGCAGGCAGGTAGCCTATCTGGCGGGGGGAGGGGGGAGGGGTCCAGCCCTGCCAGACGGTGGTCTGGATACCTGAAGGACCACAGCCTTCTCCTCTTCCTCCTTCCCCCTCTACCCCCTCCTTCTCCTACCCAGGTAGGAGGATCTTTGGAGTACCCTTCTCCGTAGCACCCAGCGTAGGCCTTCTCTGTGGCGGCACCCTGGTTTCGGAATAGCCTCCAGAGAGAGAGGGAGCTTGGGAGGGCTGACTCTGCCCCGTTGTTCTTTCAGGGCCAAATCAACCTTTCAGATGCCTTCGTAGCCGGTTCTATTTGTCTGATTGCTGGTGGACTCGGCTCACTCCTCCTTCATTGTTCTATAGTTTTTTTTAAAAAAATAAAACAGTGTACATGGTTCTGTGATCCTTAGTGGATGAAGGGCAGTTTGCTGATGTTAAAAACCAATGAGAGGGAGAGGGACCCCGCTCTTTCTTGCCATGTGGAGGGAGGGAGGCAGATGGCTGCTGTGCCCCGAGGAGCCCACGGTAGCAAAGTCAGGCTTGGTGCTGGGCTCTCGTGGTGGGGAAGTGGCCTTCTGGGGGAGGGGACCCCCTTTCTGTGAGTGAGTGGGGAGGATGAGGGGGCAAGAAGTGCTTGGCACAGCTGGGCAGCTGTAGCAGAGCTGCTCTCATCCCCCCCTCTCTTTTCCAGGCTGGTGGTGGGGCTGGTGAGGGGTAGCTAGCTGGTCAAGTGGCCAGTTTATGTGCAGTGACTTTTTTTTGCGGCATTTGTCTGAATGAAGGAAGGGCAGTTGAGAAATATTTCAAAGAAGGCAAATGAGAGACAGTGCACACTCTCCCCCGTGAAAGCCAATGGATCCCTAGGCTCCTGGTGTCGTAGATGGAAACTGACAAACTGAAAATTCAGTGTAATAAAGTCCTGCCGCCTTTCATCTCCTGCCAACCTCACCCTGCGCCAAATGAGTTTTGAGTGCAGGAGTCGGTCAGGGTGGCCAGACCGCTCTTGCCAGCTTCTGGAGGTACCTCCCTGCCCAGATGGCTGCTTCTCAGGCAGGACTTGGAGAAGGCGGGCGACAGGAATGGCCCTTGGGGAACTCATGAAAACTCTCCCTTCCCCTTGGTTTGACTTGGGCTGGCGCTGGGGTACGGCTGCCTGGCTCGGCTTGCCTCTGGACCCGTGCGTTTATCCATTCTGTGCCAGGTGTTAGGCCAGCCCCGGACCGTGTCAGCCCATTGGATTCTGCTTCCCTTGGCGCCGTGTGCATGCACTGGCAGGGATGAGACCCCTTGTGGGGCCTTCTGTGTGGGACTCTGCCTCTCTGTGCGCAGGAGTTTCAGGCAGGTGGGACCTTGCATCACAGAGGCCTTCTCTGTGAGACTGGCAGCTTTTGCTGAGGAGATGGTGGGGTGGAGGGACTCCTTAACGAATTTGCAGGTGATACAGATCTGGGAGGGGTAGCTAGCTTATTGGAAAATGGAAACCAAATTCAGAAGAACTTTGATAAACTAGAAAATTGGGCAGAAATTAATAAAATGAAGTTCACCAGGGAGAAATGCAAAGATCAACGTATGGGCTCCTAAAACCAAATACACTGGTAGAGGACAGGGGATGCTTGGCTCAGCAATGTGAAAAGGAGCTTGGGATTGTTGTTGATCGTAAGTTGAACCTGAGCCAGCAGAGTGGTCCTGCAGCAAAGAAGGCACATCTTATCTTGGCTTGCATTAGTAGAAGCACATTATCCACGTCGAGGGAAGTAGTAGCCTCTTGCATTCTATGCTGGTCAGGCCTCATCTGGAGTCCCATGTTCAGTTCTGGGCACCTTGTTTTAAGAAGGATATAGAGAAGTTGCAGCAGGTTCAGAAAAGGGCAGTGAGGCTACTGAGTGGCACGGAGAACAAAACATAGGCGGAGAGGTTGAAGGGGCTGGGTATGTTTAGCCTGACGGGTGGCAGGGCTGGCTTCTTCAAATGCTTCAGGGGTGGCCACAGGTGGGGTTAGGCCAGTGATGTCCCGCAGGAGGTGAGCTTTGTGTGTGGGGGTGTTCCAAAGAGCTTTGGAGGCAGCTGCACCCCCTTGGTGTGCCAGAAGGTAGGTTCCAGACTGGGTGGCTGGTGAGGCGCGGCAGGAAGGGCCTGTGGTGGAGGGAGAGACCGCCAGAGAGCTGAGAGGCTGCTGATGAGGGGCAGGGTGGAAATTCCTGGGTTCTGCACATATGGGAGCGCCTTGAGATGAAGGCGGTCCTTCTCTCTTTACAAGGTGGCAACCCACGAGGGGGTCACTTGGTTAACAGCTCAGCCTGGCAGATGCCTTCTCCTGCCTTCTGGGGGTCAGCAGATTAGGCGGTGCGGGGGAACCGTCAGCCAGCCTGCTGCCAGGCTTCCTCAGGTGACCAGCCGGAGGCTGTCCCGTCCCTGTGCGCTCCTCCAGAGGCACAGAGCGGCGCTGGATCTCTGGGCTCCTTCGGCGTCAAAGGCCAGCTTCAGGAATGTTTTGTGGGCTGGGCTGCCTCTTTCTTGCCCAGTGGGAGTTGTGTCTGGGGTGGGGGGAGAGCTCTGATGTGAGCAGTGATGGTGGGGGAAACTCTTTTCCTGTTCCATGGGGGGGGGCTTCAGAGGCAGGTCTTATTTGCTCTGCACAAGGGCTTTGCTCCTTTTCTCTTGTGGGGATCTAGGAGTTTGGGAGGGGGTGAGAACCAGCTGGTGGTTTTATTAAGGGGGCTCCGAGGAGGGGGATAAACATTTGCCACTTTGTCTGGGCCAAACAAGGGGACTCGGAAGAAGAACGTTCTTGGGGTGTGCCAGAGACAAAGCGGAGCCAGCAGGGTGGGGTATGGCAGTTGTTATGGATGCAGGCAGAGGGAGGGCTTTTGTGGCTGGGGTGGAGGATGAGGATGGGAGGTTGTAGCTGCTTTGATGATGAAAGAGCCTAGCGGAAGGGTGGGCAGGGGCCGTGGAGGGACACTGGCTCGCAGAAGTTCCTCCCTAGGAAGAGCGGGGAAGTCGTTCAGCGGCAGGGCCTGTGGGTGAACCTGCTTTTGAGTGGGGGGAGGCAGCTTTCCTCCTCCTTTTCCTCCCCCTTTGCGCCTGGCCTTGGGGGTCTTGATTGGTTGTCTTTCTCCTGTGGGGAGCAGCCCTGGGGCTGAGGTGGGTTGAAGCCTTGTGCCTCCCCGACCCCCCTCCCTCCCCCTCTTTCCGACTACCACTGTGAGCCCCAGTGCCCGGCCGCTGCAGTCAAGCAAATCTCAGGAAGAGTCGTATTTTATCAAACCCCATTAAACTGTAGCTGCCGCCTGTTCCCTGCCCTGTCATCTGATTATGAAAATATTTATGTGGAACCAGAAACTCCCTTTTCAATGGATCTTTCAGTCTGTCCTGCTGCAGTGCCTTCCCTCTGAGTGCTGCCGGGCATTCTTGGGCTTCCTTGCTCTGCCTTGGCTAAATGGCTGTCGTTGGGGACGTGTGGGAGAGACTGTGTGCGTGTGCATGTCTGTGGGGAGGTAGGCCTGCCACAGGTCCATCCTCCGGTTGGCGAGAGCCAAGGACCCCCCCTCCGCTTTTCAGGGTACCTCTCTGCAGTGGGGAGGGCAGGGCTTCTGTGGCGCAGGCAGGGGAGGAGATTGGCCATCGGCCGGCTGTGGCAAGAGAGCTGGGGCAGGGGCAGCCCCCTCTGTCTCCAGGCGGAGGCAGGGCTCTTGGGCAGTTGGGGGCGGGGGCGGCAGCCCTCTGGGAAGGATGCTTGCCTTGGTCCCAGGCTGCCTCTCCGAGTGCTGCGGATTATTTTTCTTGGAGGTTTAAAAATAGCTGTTCAGGAGGTCTCTAGTCGCAGAAGGCTTTAACAATTACCAGCCTTTGCTTCAAGAAGAAAGCTCTTTCCTTCAGCAAATATGACAGCTTGCAATTGGCATGTGGCTCCAAATAGCCCTTCTTAACGACATCTCTGTGCAGTTGTCGCACAGAGCCCAAATCTGTGCAATGAGAGCTGGAAGGGTGGGGGGCTGGGTGTGCCTGTTGGGTACTGGGTCCCCCCTGCCTTCACCATCCTGAGCAAAACCCCTCAGTGTGTTGAAACTGCCCCCTCCCCGGCATTGCTGACCTGTATTTCTTCAGCCGACCCAGAAGCTATGATGGTTCCTCCGTGTTCCTGGCACAGCAGCAGCAGCAGCAGCAGCAGCAGCAGCAGCAGGTGATTTGCCTGGGAGCTCCCTTGCTGTCCCAGGGAATCAGGTGCCCCTGTGTCTCTGTGCTGACCTGTGGGTAGCTATTCTTTGTAACCTGGGAATTATGAGCCCCCTGTCCCATGCCATCTGAGTTGGGCACAGCTCTTGGCCTGGCATTCCTGGCTCAGTGGTGTAACGGGCGGCTGGGGTGCTCCTTCCACTCTTTGCTTTGCTTGCCATGGCATAGGATACTAGAATTCTGGGTTTGGAAGAGACCCCCCCCGCTTCTCTCGTGCAGGAAACCACATCAAAGCTCTCCCTTGGACAGGTGACCATCCAGCCTCTGTTAAAAACCCTCAAAGAAGGAGGAGGCTCCACCACGCCCCACTGAGGTGGCAGCAGATTCCTCTGTCAAGCTGCTCTTGCCATCAGGGAGTTCTTGATGATGTTTAGTGGAATCTTTTTTTCCTGTAGTTTGAACCCATTGTGCCATGGAGGAGCAAGACCCATTGTTCTGGAGCAGCAGAAAACGAGCTTGCCCTTGCTCTTCCATCTGACATCCCTTCAAATATATAAACTTGTCTGTCCTTTCACCTCTTAGCTTTCTGCTCTCCTCCTCCTCCTCACTCCTCTTTCTCTTTCCTTGGGGCTCCTGCCTCTGGGCCTTGGCTGCTCCTCTGCGGGGTCCTCTTGCAGTTTGCCCCCTGGCCCTCTGTGCCACCGTGACCCCTAACTGGGTCTTGTGCCTCTGCCTGCTGCCCCTTTCTGACTGTGGGTGTGGTCTTGCAAGATTTTCTCCCGCCGTGGCGGCTTGGGTTTAGCAGAGGCATGGGGTGGCCTGTGGATGATGGTTTCTTCGCCACCAGTCGAAATTGCAGGATGGAAATGGATGCAGTCCAAACATGCAGAATGTGCCTCCCTTGCAGGAGAGCCAGCCGGGCTAACGTAAGGCTGAGCCTCGTGGCACAGAGGAGACTGGCTGGCAGGGTGGTCCGAGTGCATTTCCAGCACAGCCTGGACTCCTGCTTTGTTTCTGAGGAAAGAGCTTTTAATAGTATTGTACTGTATTATGTTAAATTTTGCTGTTTTTAACTGCTTTTTGTCATTTCTAAGTGTAAGCATTAAATAGTTTCCACATTGTTAGTTGTTTGGTTCTATTTCAGCTTTGACTTTTGTATTTTAACTGTATTGTGACGATTTTAATTTGTAAGCCACCTTGAGTTTCAATCTGGGGGAAGGGTGGGGTGTCAATAAAGGGGGTGGTGTTGATGTTTTTTGGTCCCTGGTGGAAGTCAGCGCTTGGCACTTTTGGCCCGCTCTGGGCTCTGTGGTGTGAGTGAGGGGGCTCGGACGCTTCAGGTCCTGGGCAGCGTCCATGGGAGAACTTCTGGAAGGCAAGGGGTGTGGGTGGGCAGGTGCGTGGGGGCTGCCGGCCCTCGTTCTGAGCCCTCCTGCTGGCAGAATCTTGAGGTGGAGAAAGATGGGGAGGCATTGTTTTCCCACTGGCCTGTGGTGCAACTCACAGGGACTCCCCTCCCCCTCCTTTGCATGGGAGAGTGTGGGGCAGCCCCACATCTGTGTGCAGCTTTCCAAGCATGGCAGTGCCACTTTTGCCGTGTTGCCCCAGTCCTCCCCTCAGGGATGGGCTTAGACACCAGCTTCTCCTTTGCAGAGTGACTGGATGGTGACCGTGGCTTTGGGTGTGCTCGTGGGAGGTTCTGAGCTGAACTCTTCCTTGCCTGATCCCAGAGTTTCCTTATTCGGAGACCGAAATGGCAGGGGGGCTCTTCCTAGTGAACGTGGGCCGTGCTGTGGATATGAAGGCTGTGGAGCAGAGCAGCAGCAGCATGGGAACTCGGGCTGAGCCCTTGCTCTCTGGTTCCTTTTCCTTCTTCCCAGCTCGGCCAGGAGGAGTCCAGTGCCTCCCGCCAGTCACCCAGTTTGCCTTAGCCGGATTAGAAGCAGTGGCACAAAGCAGCATTAAGGAACTTGCGGAGCAATAAAAGATTAATGAGGAGCTGGGCTGCAAGCTGATCAGCACTGCCGCGTCTTAACTAAATTGCGTTACAAGGATCACAGAAGTTGTCTGTGTGTCGTGTAAGCGAGCTGATTGTGGCGGCCCCGGATCTGACACTCCGCGTGGCACAGCTCTGTTGGCGGAACACCTAGCGCCGTGAAATGCTAAGTGCTCCTAACGCCTGCCTGCTGCTCCGGCGTGCTGGGGCGTCGAGGGCGCAGAAGTGAGGCCAGCCGCCAGTGCTCCTCGGCAGCAGCAGCACCAGCAGCTGCATCGTCAATATTTAATTGGAGGCAGAATCGCTTTCCAGGAAGCTGAACGCTGCGGCGGCGGTGGCGGCAGTGGTGGCAGTTGGAGCAGCGGCAGGAGGGTCCTCTTTGGGCAGCCTGTTCCGCTGGCCCTTTGTGATGCGGGTGCTCCCTCTGGTGGGAAGGGGGCGATGAGTGGGCAGGCCTTGTTCTCCTCCTCTTCCTCCTGGGTTAGAAAGTGGCCCTTGGGCCTTGGGTGGTGGCCGCTCAGACGCAAGGGAGTGCAAAGTGCGGGGTGCGTGAGTGTGTAAGGCATCAGGGATCGAGAGCAGGGCTGTGTGTTGCTTTGGAGAGCCTCCATGGAACCCTTTTTCGTGTGAACGCCAGAGGAGAGAGAGTCGGGGGCTGCCTGGGGATGGCGTGTGGACCCATCATAGGGCTGTAGTGGGGATTGTAGGGTCTTTCCCAAAGTTACTGGAGTGCAGTTCCCAGCATTCCTCAGCATCGGCTCTCTGGACTTGAAGAGGGCGCTGGGAGCTGGAGGGCCATTGGGTGACTCCACCCCGCCTTCTTCCCTCCTGCCTGCTGCATCCAGCTGAGTTACGGGGCTGTGTGGGTTGCTTCAGCCCTTTGGGCAGCGTGCTTTTTCCTGACCCAGTGCGGCTCAACCAGAATCCTAGCATCCTAGAGTTGGAAGAGACCCCAGGGGCCATCTAGTCCACCCCCCATTCTCCCATGCAGGAACACGCATCAAAGCCCTCCCTCTGCTTAAAAACCTCCAAAGAAGGAGGAGACTCCACCACACTCCATGGAGGCAGCTGCATATTCCACTACCGGACAGCTCTGACCTCCGGCTGCCTCCTCTGTTGAGGAGGAGCTTGGGGGCCCACGGGGAAGGAGTCTGAGGCTTGTGAAGTTGTGCTGGCCCTCCTCTCCCTGCCCCACCTGCCCTGAATGGACTCCTTGGTGTGTCTCTTTGCACTGGGAGCAGGAGGGGTCTGTGCTCCCCAAGGGGCAGCAGAGAAGAAGAGAGGGCAAGGGCTCTTCTGCCACGTTGATGGTGGCAGAAGTCCCACAAGCACCCTGGGGACCTCTGTCTGGCCTGGCAGGCAGGGACTCTGGCAGTGTAGTGCAGTCAGGGCTGCTGACCACAGCCCAAGGCAGTTTGCTGCTTGAGGTGGGGCCCAACTGAGAACTTGTCCCCCTTCCATGGGTAAAAGCCAACTAGACTGGATGATTAATGCATGGACGGCCTGGCCTGGAACATTCTAGTTCAGAGGAATGATCTTGCCTGGATCCCACCCCTTCAGTGTGTCTGCTGCAAGGGCACAGCTCTTTTTGGGTTGTCCCGGTTCCTTCGCAGGAGGAGGAGGGGGACGAACAGCATCCCCTGGGTTTTGGAAGACTTTTTCATAGAACCATGGAGTTGGAAGAGACCCCAAGGGCCATCCAGTCCAACCCCATTCTGCCCTGCAAGGATACATCATCAGAATGTTCCTGACAGATGGCTGTCCAACTTCTGTTTAAAAACTTCCAAGGAAGATGACTCCACCACACTCCCAGGCAGCATCTTCCACTTTCAAACTGCGCTTACCGTCAGCAAGTTCTTCCTAAGGTTTAGATAGATTCTCTTTCCTGAAGTTTGATACCTTCGCTCCATGTCCTAGTCTCTGGAGCTGTAGAAAACAGGCTT
>CAOLHI010006198.1:0-39927 GCA_948474755.1 Ctenosaura bakeri
AGGCAGAGGCAGAATCTTGGCCTTCCCAGTAGGCTCAGGCCACAGCAAACTGTGGCAGCCTCTCCTAGCTTGTCTGTTTTCCCTCATGAATAACTTGTGCCATCTTGACCACACCTGCATGTTACTTGGCCAGGTATATCAGATTTTCAATTTGTCAAAGATTGGAGGATTTGCACAACAGAGAGATGGGTCATTTGTGTGCTGCAGCTGCTGCCTGAATCCATTGTATGGACTGTATGAATCTGATGGACAGTGAGGTTTAGCCCCACATCTTAATCCATCAGATTATTGCTATGCCAATGGAAATCAGAGCTTGGATAAATTAGTTTTCAAGCTACAACTCCTAAACACCCTGACCATTGTGACCAGTGTGTTCTGGGAGCTGTAGTTCAAACAATAACTTTTCCAAGTGTGGTGGGGAGAAGAAACTGTGTGTAATTGGTATTGTGTTTAGTTTGTACTTCAAACAAATGAAGAAGCAAAGCTTCATCTCTACACATGGTTTATTTTTCATTTTTGTGTCTTCCTCTCTCCCTTCCTCTGTTTCTTCTCTCTCTCCTTTTGGCTTCCTTCCATTTCCCCTCCCTCTTGTCAGCTTCTTTCTTTTTTTCTTAACTTGCTTCTCTTTATAGTCATTTCCGTCTAACATTCTCGCAGTTCTTTTATTTTATTTTCCTATTTTTTTAAAGTTTCTACACAGCCTAGGAAAGCTATAGGCATTCTGCCAACCTTGCCTTCGGCATACAACAGTGGAGCCACTAGCATGAAATGCAAATTGGCTTTTCAAAGAAAAGGAGGTTGCACTGGCTATCACAACTGTGCGAGACTTCAAAAACATATCAGCTCTGATGAGTCCTTCTTTTCAGTAGGCAGGATGCATTTTGTTCATTTAAAATTTAAATGTGAGCACATTTGAATGCTATTTCCACCCTATATTTTGGAACAGGGCCTAAACAACACAACAACAATAAAACATTGTGAATTCCTAAAACTGTTTTGAATAAAGTCTTGCAAGGTAAAGGCTAAACAGCGTACTGCGGTCAGCACAGAGATGGGAATAGTGCAGCCCTCCCCATTTAGCTGAACTACAGCTCCCATCATTCTTCAACATAGCCTATGATGACTAGGGCTGCTGGAATTTGCAGTTCAGCAATATTTGAAGTTCCACACAGTTGCATATTTATTTCTATCCTGCCTTCTTCCAAGATTGGAACTCGGAGTGACTTTCCACAACTAAAAAGGACATTGTTAAAAATCCACAAGATACAAAAGTTAAAACTAGATTAAACAATCAAAACAAATTAAAAACTAGATTAAAATTAATCAAAACTAGGCCCATATCCTGAGAAGGAAGATACACCCATGCCTACCTCCATTTTCCCCCTCCTGTTCACTTCCCTTTTTCCTAGCTATGTAGAAGGAAGGCACACATAGGCCATTTCTGCACTACACTGTTATAGTGCTATTATTCCACTTTCAACATCCTATGAAATCTTGGGATTTGCAGTTTAGGGAGGGGCAGTTAGAATTCTCAGCCAGAGAGCTCTTTGGCCTCAGTAAACTACAAACCCCAGAATTCCACAGGATGCTGAAAGTAGAATAATAGCATTATAACAGTGTAGTGCAGAAATGGCCATAGACGGGCAAAAGGCAAGGGAGTGAGAGGTGAGAGCCCTGGAAGAGAATAGGAGAGGGAGCACTCAATCAGAAGGGGAGTTATTTGTAGGTTTTTTGACTTTTGCAAGGGTTCTGTGCCCCGAACCCTCACAAAAGTTGAGAAGCCACTCTAGAGAAACATCCTTACAGATGTCACTCACTTTTCAATGGTCTGCTTTTCAACAAATCACTCTTCCAACTCTTTTCAATTACAACCGGAGCCCACATATTCAACATGTGATCTGTACATGGACTGAACATAAAGGTCATGCCAAATCGATTCCTTTCCACATTTCAGTAATTTCTGCTTGTTAACAATGTTCTGGTCCCTAACCTGTCGAATAAGTAGGGGATACCTGTATTTGTCTCCATAAAGAAAGTAGGGAAGGCTGCCATAAAATTGCATGCTATATATTGATTTAAAATAGATCAGCATCCTGTGTGTGACATACACAAGAATAAATCCAATACATACCTGTGCATTTCTCATAGAATCATAGAGTTGGAAGAGACCACAAGGGCCATCAAGTCCAAACCCTGCTATGCAGGAATACACCACCAAAGCATTCCCAACAGATGGCCATCCAGCTTCTCTTTAAAAAACCTCCAAAGAAGTAGACTCCACCACACTCTGAGGCAGTGTATTCCACTGTTGAACTGCTCTTACCATCAGGAAGTTCTTCCTAATGTTTAGATGGTATCTCTTTTCCTGAAGCCATTGCTCTGTGTTCTTGTCTCTGCAGCAGCAGAAAATAGGCTTGCTCCATCCTCTATATTACATCCCTTCAAATATTTAAACATGGCTATCCTGTTGCCTCTTAACCTTCTCTTCTCCAAGCGAAACATATCCTCCTTTCCTCATACGGCATGGTTTCCAGGCCTTCTACCATTTTGGTTGCCCTCCTCTGGAAACATTCCAGCTTGTCAACATCTTTCCTGAACTGTGGTGCCCAGAACTGGACACAATATTCCAGGTGGGGTCTGACCAAAGCAGAACAGAGTGGTACTATCACTTCCCTTGACCTAGTCACTATCCTCCTGTTGATGCAGCCCAGAATCAAATTGGCTTTCTTAACTGCTGCATCACACTGCTGACGTTCAGCTTGTGGTCTACTAAGCCTACTAAGCCTACTAGATCCTTTCACATTTATTGTGGTCAAGCCAGGTGTCAGCTATTTCTTTTCTTTTTTCTTTTCTTTTGGCTTGTTGCAGAGGTTGGCATCCTTTTCCTCCCTCTGCAATGGCCACCCAGAACTCACTATTTTATGGCCATTCAGTGGCTGGTGGAAAGTAAAGAGAGATCAGAGAAGCATCTGGCTATGTCACCATAGTCAGATACAGAATGATTACTCATTTGCTGAGACCTCTGGTGGGCCCTGGGAGGTGACATCATCAGTGACTGTCTGGCAATGGGGACATAGCCAGATGCATCTCTGATTTCCCTCTCTCCTTATATTTGGGCTCTGTGCCAGCTACTGAATGATTACAAAGGGGAGCTGTAGTGGTAAAATGGTGAGTTGTGGGGGTTGAGGAAAGGGAAGTAGCATATTTCCACTTGCAGAACTTTTACGCTATGCTCTGAAATATCATACCCTCCAAGATACCACAGGTTTTCAGCAACTGAAGCAAGCTGAAGACAAAGCAGGGAAGTGAGAAGAGCAGGGAGAAACTGAGGGCCCTATCACACTGCACTGTTATAGCACGATTATTCCACTTTAACTCATGGTACGGAATCCTGGGCTTTGCAGTTTAGAGAGCAGCATGTAGAATTCTCAACCACAGAGCTCTTGGGCCAACTAAACTCCAAACCCCAGAATTCCACAGAATGTTGCCATGGTAGTTAAAGTGGAATAATAAAGATGTAGCAGTGTAGTGTGATAGGACCCAGAGACAGGTGATTAACTGGGACTGTCCCAGAGAAATCAAGACAGTTGGAGGATATGCAACAGAAGATCTCATCCACAGTGTATTTAGTTCAAAGCCTCCTGTTCACTTTGTTTTAGGATGAAAAAGCAATGCATTTCTGTGATCTGCTGCCATATGGCCCAAACTGCAGCATGTTGAGGGGGGTGCAAAAAAGAGCTAGGGGTTACCCCCAAAGCATTGTGTTATCTGATCTTGGTCTGCACTGAATGGCTGCAGTTCTGCAAAGGCCATTTCCACACTACACTGTTATAGTGCTATTATTCCACTCTCAACATCCTATGGAATCCTGGGGTTTGTGGTTTAGGAAGGGACATTTAGAATTCTCAGCCAGAGAGTAAACTACAAACCGCAGAATTCCACAGGATGTTGAAAGTGGAATAACAGCACTATAACAGTGCAGTGCAGAAACAGCCATAGTTTCAAACAGGCTTTCTTTTTCCTAGCCAAAGAGTGAACTTGGGAAAGCATTCACTCCTGGAACTACAACCCCTCCCAGATTCCATCTGGTTGTGCCCTTAATTTCGTTTTGGTCTCCTTTATCATGTGTTTTCTTGTGCTCTTTATTATCAGCCATTTGGCGTACCCTTTCACATTTTTCTCTTTGCAGCTTTGAAAGCTGCAGGCCAAAGCTAACTTCTTTTTCAGAAAGGAGAAAGCCTGTTTCTTTGCGAGCAGGACATCTCACTGCTATGTCTCTTCCCTCAAATTATGAGAACAGCGCAACACTGAAAATGCTGGTGACAGAAGCACTGTCAGCCTCCATGCAGCCTTGTGCCCCAGAAATGTTTCCCAAAGCCCATTCCATTTCAAAAGGACGCAGTAAAGACCAAGTGCAAAAGATATGTACATAAAAGATGCATGGAACAAGGTCATTTCAAATGTGCCCCCACTCTCTCTAGGGGCTGGGTTAACTTGGTGCTTGAGTGTCTTGAGTGGAGTATTAGGCAATCATCATTACCACACTGACTCGCCTAACCTCTCAAAAGCAGAAGAACCTTTCAAAATGTAATAGATTAATAATGGCTGTCCTTTGTTTAAACCAAAGATGCAGACAAAGTGTCTCCAAGCGTACAATGTTTTTGAGTGACACATCCCTCCTGAGTCCCAGCCAAGCTGTTCTGACTAAAGAGCTCTTTTTGTAATTTGTTTTCAAGGGTGGAGTCAACGTACAAGGCCCACATGCCACTTGGGGACTGGTTTGTGCAAGAGACCCGTCTGGCTGGAGCGGGTGCCGTCTGTCACTGGAGCCATGGGAAGGCTCGGATCTGTGTCTCTTCTGCTGATGCTTTCATGTTTGGGGTGCAAATGTATTCAGGGCACACAAGGGGATCTACGTCTCTGTTGTGAGCAAAACAGGACTTGCTGATCTTCATCACTACAACAACAAGACGGCTAAGGTTGTTGTGTGCTGCACGTAGGACTTGAGGTGTGCTATTTTTGTCGTTTGTTGTTACGCTGTTGAACTGTCAGAGCAAACACAAAGAATGCACTTAAGAAAACACTGTGACACAGGAGAGCTTTGCTTCCTGAAGTCAAGGACAAGACGATGGCCATTTCCCCACTACACTGTTATAGTGCCATTATTCCACTTTCAACATCCTATGGAATGCTGGGGTTTGCAGTTTAGGGAGGGGCATTTAGAATTTTCAACCAGAGAGTTCTTTGGCCTCAGTAAATTACAAACCTAAGAATTCCACAGGATGTTGAAAGTGGAATAATAACAGTGTAATGCAGAAATGGCCGGTGTCTCTCCTGCCAACTCCACGTACAGAAACTAACTGAAGTGGCAGTGGAACCATTACTTCAATATTGCTTGCAAGACAGTGTCCTCCAACATAAGTAAAGGCTTCAAGCCAATTCAGCATATGCAGGACAGGCTGTGAGGAAGACATTAGTTTGTCGTCCCAGGCAGGAGAATGGCCAAAAGGGTTGAGGAAGAATGGTTGGACAACTGCCACGACTACTCCAGCATCTACTGCCTGAGGTCACTGCCTCACTTTGCCTACTGGTAGGGTCATGTCCAGATACACCTACACCAGGAGTGGGCAATGTGTAGCCTGTGAGCTGCATACTGCCTTTGGGTCCCCTAAGTGGGGCCTCTAGAGCCCCCTCCCAGGCCCTCCACCTCAAAATTAATTTGGGGGAGGCTGAAAAAAATTATACCCAACCCAGCCAAAAGCTCTCCAGACTATCCACAAATAGCAGTCCTTAAACCCTTCAGAGCCCTACCTCCTATTTAAAAAAAAAACCCTGAAAAACAGAATAAATTGGCCAAAAATCTGCCAAAATGGCAGCCAGAAATGATGCTATTTCACTTCTGATACACCAAAATGAGCTGGTGCAGCCCCCTGGTTGAGTATGTAGGGGGATGGTCCCCACCCGCTTCACACTTGGCTACCTCTGCCCTTTGCACATGAACACATATATGCCAGCTTCAGTAATATGTACCTGACCCTTCTCCAACTTGGAAACTGATATACAAATCACTATATTGCTCTTGCTGCAACAATATGCCACAAAAGAAACACATTATTTGCTTTCCACATTTCATTTTCTCAGTCTCTCTGATCTTAACAATCAGTTTGATGTCCAAATCCTCTCCATTTCTCAGTACAGGGTATAAAGGTACAAAATACGGTTTTTTACTCGGTTGTGAAATAAAGTAAGATAATGGACAATTTGCTACCCAGCACTTGGAAATATTATTTCCAAAGCTAACATGCTACTACTGGCTTTACTTTAAAAAAAAAATCAGTTGCTCCTTGGCTTTATTATTTTAAAAGCAAAAAAAAATAATTTGTTGCTTGTTACTCATAGATAATGAGTTCGAGAGTAAAACATTAATCATATATTTTTTAGTCATTTTACAAAACCAATTTTAAATACAAAGAAAGGGCCAAAATTGTCCCAAGTTTCTCCAAATGATCCTCTCTGTCATAATGTTTTGAAGTAATGAGTAAACATTACTTGCCTCCCCTTTTTAAAAACCTTACAACTATAGTGTTCAGTGACCTAAGTCCTGGCATTAAGTCCCAACTAGAGTAGACCAATGAATCAGTTAGATTTATCTACGTTTTCACTCCCCACTCAACAGTTGCCTACAGTCTTTGTCGGTTATTTCCCACTAGAGTAAACTGTTTCAGTCTAAAATAATGTAATGGCTAGAGCCCTGTTGGCTTTCCCAGCATGACAACTGGCACTTTTGTTGTCCCAGATGGTTCCTGAACTGCCCTCTGTGAGCAAATGAGCAAGTCTTGGGACAGACAGAAAGAACAGCTAACACGTGCATCTCTTCTTTTTAACAACAGTATGCATTGGCTCAGAAGAAGAGGCCAATGATGACAGCAGGCATGAGTTGGGTTCATTGAGGACTTTCTACCCAAAGACACTGCACCCAACCAACCAGTTCTTAAATCTGGGACTGAGCATTGACTCTACTGCCTATTAACTGGATGAAAAGGAAGATGGATGGTATGATATAATATCCCCACTCATAAGTTAGAGTCAGGTAAGGAAAACTATGAATTTTACTGGAATTTCAGTTTGAACCAGGGAAGAAACCTGAAGTTCTCCTTTGGCCATTTCTGCACTAGACTGTTGTAGTGCTGTTTTTCCACTTTCGATATCCTATGGAATCCTGGGGTTTGCAACATTCCAACATCCTATGGAATCCTGGGGCCTTAGGCCCCTTCCTAAACTGCAAACCCCAGGATTCCATAGGATATTGAAAGTGGAAAAACAGCACTACAACAGTCTAGTGCAGAAATGGCTTTAGAGTGAAAGAAACTTTATGAGCTTCTGAAATTCTTTTCTCCGACTGAGGCCAGCAAACATGCTGTAAACTCTGGTTGGTGCACTGGAAGAGTGAAATTTCAATCCTGAGACTTCAATTCCCTTCCTTTAATTTCTTGAAGTTAACTATCACGGATTGTAATATGCACGACTGTAAATACATCTGAATGAACACACAGGTGTTAAGGGAGAGCTGTGAGAGCACTGGATGAGGCCTTGGGTTCACGTCCCCACTAAGCCATACAATATACTGGATGTACTCTCTCAGTCTGACCTCCCTCAAAGGATTGCTGCGAGGATAAAATAGGGAGGAGAGCTATGTACACTGTGTTGAACTCATTGGGAAAAAAGATGTATATGAATACAACTTACAAATAAAAATATTTTCTAGTGCACAAGCCTGCATTTTTATAAATGGCTATGGTCAGTTTATTCATATGTCTTTCCTTCTCCCATTCCGAATACATGAGCACAAGTGCACACTCACACTATAAGATGCAGACATGAGAAACTAGGGCAGGACATCATTTCAGAGTAAGTTATCATATTTATCTTATTATTATCATATTATTATCATCACATCTTAGACAAGGAAGAGCCATTATTATATAAATATAATATAAATATAAAATAGTAATATAAAGTAGTGGGTGAGTACTTTCCATAGCTGAAGAGCATGCCGCTCAACAATCTTGTTTCACAAGGTTGTTCCCCTGAGTCAACATGTTGGGTCCAGAACACTCTGGTATAAGGATCTTACCATTAGTCAGCATAGAGTCATTGTGCCAACTTCTGAGATCCAAAGCTGGCTTCAGTGCTGGTGTAGTCTCTGGTAGTGCTGATCTGGGTGGCAAAAGTGCACAGTGGAATTGCTGTTTAAACTCTTTAATGAAGCAGGAGGTTTCCTCCCATTCCCACGCTAGCATCTTACCAGTGTGGGCTGGTAGATAGATTTCAACACACAGGATAGCTGTTTTAAAGTCTGGACTAAAACCCAGATCAGATTCATTGTCCCATTGATATGGAAGCCAGCAGCAGCAATGAATAACTACTACTCTGAGCGACATGCTGTGCTAAGAACTGATGAGATAGTAAGTAAAAAAATGCAGCCAAGCCAAGAATATTGTCTATTGCATAACATAGGATTGTGTTTTGCACAAGCACACAAGACAGAGGCTGCCTTCACCTCTAGAATCTTGAATTATCTGTAGGGTTGGACTACCTGGTTGATTTCTTGAGCTCTTCATTGGCAAATCTGTTGTACTTATTTGAGTAGCTAAATCCAAGTTTTGGAAAAAAAAATGTTGATTTCATGCCTTTATTATTCATAAAATCTGAAGGGTCAGAGATTCATGACAAAGGAGGAAAGCATTGCCAATTCAGATTTTCTTCAAAGGCTCTTACAGAGGAGGCCAGCTGGGTGGGTGGGGGATTCCTCCATTTCTTCCCGCATCTCAACAAAAATTGTTTTGCACAACATAACTATACAAAAAGAAATGGACTCCTGGGAAGAGAAATGCAGAATGAAATATCATTCTGAAATATCCTTCTGCTGGATATATTTGCCTATTTCCTCTCCATGAAACTATAAAGACTACAAAGCACTACACAGAGTTTGTGTAGTCTTATATCACTTTACCTTTTCATATTGGGAGTTGATACAATTCCTTTCCATGCTGAGAAGTTAATGGTGAAAGACCTACACCACGAAGACAATGTCCCAAATCCAGCATACTAGGGGAGCCACATGTGGGGTGGTTCCTCCTCACACCAATGTTGCCTCTCCCAGAAATCATGGAAACAGTGGCACAGAGATATTGTACATTGTAGATTTCTTTCATGTGGCTGGTGGCTTTTGGTGTTACTCAGGCAATGCAAGAAGCCATTTGCATGCTGCAGAGATGACATCCCTCACATTCTGAGGATGTTGAAAATTACTTAAGACTCTCCTTGTCCAGGCATTGCTGTGGCAGCATCTTTGGCATAGTACTGGAATTGTGGTTATATCCATGGGCTGAGGGAGGTCACGATTTGGCACTCATTAGCTCTTCCCTCACCCAACTCCTATGTTTCTCATTTGCCAGCAGATCTTAGCCAGCAGACCAGTTCTGCCGGCAGATTGCTGTGCTGGCAGCCCTCTGATATGAAGTGGCAGAAAGACATTTCTGCCAGAAGAAGAAGCTGTCTAATCCTGATCATATGCAACCAGTGCCTCTTTCAATTAGGATTTAACTGCACAACTGCAATCCTATATTCACTTACCTGGAAGCAGAGCTTTGAAATAAAACATGACAAGTAATAGTGGCCCCCGTAACATGATATTTTTGCACAGTGATAACAGTATAGCGATGTTCCTTTGGTGAATAACGTAACTGTAAGGTTATTTTGCCCAAGTAATGAACAACATCTACTAATTTTTTTCCTTATTACTACTAGGGGATTAAAAATGCTTTCTTTGGACATTTTTGAAGGGATTTACTCCAAAATTTCTCACTTTAGAGGTGAGTTTTTTTTTAAAAGTAACACTATTTCTTAAAAAAAACTCTTAACAATTGTGAGGAGTTTCTCACAAGCTGCATAATCAAGTATTTTAAAATATAACTTTTCAAGCTCTTATTGTTGTGTGCTGTCAAGTCATTTTGACTTATGGCAACACTAAGGTGAACCTATCATGGAGTTTTCTGGAGCTGAGAATTTGTGATGTGCTCAAGATCAACAGGTGGGTTTTCATGGTTGAGCAGGGAATTGAACGCTGGTCTTCTGAGTCGTAATCCAATGTTCAAACCACTACACCATGCTGGCTTCTTTTTCCAAACTCTACCTGGGGATGAATCCCATTGAATTCACTGGCCTTCTTCTGAGTAGACCTGTATAGGTTTTACTGCTAATCTCTCATTTGGCTACCTTTGGGGAGCTAGTTGTGGGGTCATATGTGAATGTAAGATGGAGGAAGAAAATGTCCTGTCTTCTGCATCATAGCAGCTGCTCAGAGTTTGATGAAATTGAATCTCCTAATAGAATGACTGTCAATGTAGTATAGTTTTGAGACAGTCAGTGGAAAAGGAAAAATATCTGGTTCTCAAATATTTTTATACACAGCAGGGGGGGGGAATGCTTGCTCAGGATTATGGACCCAACAGACCCCAGTACATGCATTACTTTGAAAACCAAATCTGCCAGAGAATAACCTATATTAAATAAGAAAAGTCATCTTTAGTTACTTTTAGTAGGAGCTGAAGATAAGTTTGTATGAACCAAGATTTTGAAAGAATATGTCCAGGTTATGGTCTGCAAAATTATTAATGAAAGTGCACATTACTTGTGTGGCTTCCCAAAGGAATGAGAGAAAGCCACAAGCATCAGATTTGTTATTATTTTTTAAATTCTACGCAACTAAATCTAACAGGACTGAAAAATGTGTATATTTTAAAACTGCACAGAAATGCACTTTATTCCCAACATACAGGAAAATACATAGACATAGTAAGAAAAAAACTGTTAAAATGTGTGCATTAAGAAAAGTAAGTGTCAAAATATGCTTCAATTTGCACACAGGGAAGGCGTACCATGAGCAAGGGAAGGAAGGTCTGATCACCCAATGTGGAACTTGGACAAGAAGAGAGATCATGAGAAATCCAACAAAAAAATGAAACCAGTAGATCTTTTTTACATCTCTGACTTCTAGTACTTCCACTTAATTCTGACTGGCCAGTAATTTCAAAGAAAACTCTGGAGACCAAATGTTGTATAGCGGTTTGAGCATTGGACTATGTCTCTGGAGACGAGGGTTCAAATTCCCACTCAGCCATGGAAACCCACTGGGTGACCCTTAGGCAAGTCACACTGTCTCCCAGCATCAGAGGAAAGGAAAGGCAAACCTCTTCTGAACAAATCTTACCAAGAAAAACCCGGTGAAAGGGCTGCCGTAAGTTAGAAATGACTTGAAGGTACACAACAACCACAAATGTCCAAGAAAACTCTACCTTCAAGTTTCTTTTCAATTTGATTTACCCTAGAGAGAAAGAAGGAGAGTGCCAGCAACAAGTGAAGTATTAGAGAGAGTATGTAGTACAATGGAGTAATTGGTTGTAGACCACAAGAAATTTCCTGGATTAATAGTCAGTATGAATAGCAATGACAAAACACCATAGCTAATGCAGGAGTTCTGCTTTATCCAAAACTCAGTTTGCCCCTGTTGCCATAATCAAAATTACTAGTTTGGGGTCTTGATATGGCATTTTTCTGGTTGCAGACCCTTCAGGGACCACAGAAGCCTTCCTAACTGAAACTGAAAGTGACAGGAAGTTACTTCTGGCTTTTTTTTAAAGAAAGAAAAACTTCCTTTTTTAAAAAATGGATTTTTTGTTTTAAAAAATGGTGTATGTGGAGGGCACACCTTGCATCAGAGGAGAGCCAAGCCCTCAATTCACCAGGGCATTTTTTGGTAGGAATTTCTTTTTAAAAAAATTCTGGTGGGTGCCAGGGGCTATAATCCACATGTTTTCATACCTTCCAATTGTTGCAATTTGGTTGGGACAGTCTTGATTAATCCTCTTTCATCCCACCTTTTCAGTTGCTTTTAAAATGTTCCATTTCCCCCTGCTCCCCCCACCTTCCCTTTGTCCTCAGTTTACTTCAAATGCCAAAAACTGAGTTCAAAGTACAAATGCAGTTGGCACCCAGTGAACTCAGTGAGGAGGAGAGACAGAAAGGGCAGAATCTTGCCCTTCCCTGTAGATGCAGGCAAAAACAAACTGCTGCAGGCTTTTCTAGCTTGTACATTCATATGCCTTAATAACCTTTGCCATCTTGACTATGCTTGGCCACACATCTCTTGTCTGTGAAATCTGGCGGGTATGTTTCCTACCACCCTGCACAAAATCTATTTGAGGTCATTGGCAGTGTGGGTAGAGCCAACTACTACTGTCCTGGGTCTCATAAGTACCTGACTGCAAACATCTCGAAACAAGTAGACATTAGTCCAAGGTAAGCCTGAGTGCATATTCAACAGACAGTTTGGCATCTGTGGTCGCATGAGCAAGAATGGAGAAAATTATGTCAGACATGCCTCTAGAAAGCCATGGGAACCTAAATGAAACAGTTCTGTCTACTGTGATATGATGGGTTATAGCAGATGAGACAGTCCAAAGTGGGTTGGCATCCATATTTATTTAAAAACACAGATTTATTACAATGTGTGAACAACTATCTATTATAAATGCTAGTTCTGGTAGTCTTCATGATTATGGCCCTACCATTAGGCAGAATCAGGCAGCAGATGCTGGAGTGTGTGGATTGGCCACAAAATATGGGAGAACAGAATTGTGGTTTGCCACATGTCCAGTCTATATCCCTTAGGCTACTCTACTTTGCTCACTGCCAAATACTGTCCCGTTAATATTGTCAAAGGTTGCCGGGTGAAATATGTAAGCAATATCTGCTGGAATTCTTCTTCTTTTTCTTCTTCTTGTGTGCCTTCAAGTTGTTGTTGTGTACCTTCTGACTCACAGTGACCCTGAGGCAAACCTATCATGGGATTCTCTAGGGCTGAGAGTGGTAATATGCCCAAGGTCACCCGGTGAGTCTCCATGGCCTGGTCTCCAGGGTCGTACTCTAGTGTTCAAACCACTACGTACCATAACCCTTAAAGGAGAAAGGAGCTCATCCTTTATTTTACCTGTCAATTCCATCTCTCTTTCAGGCAGCAAACAGTCTTGAGCAGTTCAGTTTTTCTTAGCTTACCTAGGCCCTTTCTGCAACTTACCTTTTCTCGGCGCTGGGGTGCGGGAATCACATGAGCAGCCTCTTTCCAGAGGCTCTTGGGTCCCCACTGCTTTGGCTCCGCAGCTGCTGCCTGCCGGCCCGCACACAACATAAGGGCTCCGTCTCTTCCTTCTGCAGCATAGCCGGGCATTTTCTCAGGCTGCGCTGGGGGAGGAAGCACGAGCGCCATGACTCTGGAGGCTCCGCACACACAGTAAGTGCGCGCAGGGCCCTGGAGTGATGCATGCTCGTGCACCATTTTCGGCTACAAGTCGAAAATGAAATAGTGTGTGATCGGCGCCTGTCAGCCCCAGCAGCGTCGTGCAATTGCGAGGACGTCATCTGAAATGCTCCTCACAATCACGTGACGCTCCGGAGGCCCTTTCGCATGGCAAATGCCATGTGAAAAGGGCCCTAGTGTTTAAGTTACAGTGTCAGTCAAAATTCAGTGAATATCAGTAGGCATGTTAAATGTATTTAATTCTAATTATTGGTAATTAATTTGTGATTGTCAAGACTGAGAAGATTTCAGAAATAAACATATACAAGCTTGCTTGCTTTCTGTTTGAAGTGGGTCATATATTAAAGCCTGTTGTTAAAGATGAGTTGTGGTTACAAATGTTGGCCTCATAGCTGTCATATTTTCACATTTCTGTCACAAGCACGCAGCTTTGGCCATGGCAAATGGCTTGCACTGTCCTTTTATGTATATATACATGTTCTCAAAACTATGTGCACAATTCTGTAGAAGGGGAAACCAAATCCTCATGTAGACTTAGTAGCTGGTTCCCCTTTGAAGCTTTTGTTTGGAAGGGATGTGGTTATCAGTGATCTTGATAGAAAACATTTCAACGTACACACACAGACATTCAGGGTCTATGCACACAAGTTTGTCTTTACTAACCTTAGAAATACGAGCAGAGCAGACCTACGGTAGGTGTATAAACAAGAAGGTCACAAGGTTAATGTCTACTTATGCCATTCTTCATAGCATTCACCAAGCAGGAAAGACAGAAAAGAGTCCCTCTTTTCAAGACAAACACTACAAGGATTCTAAAGCCTTTCTTTAGGGGCTAAAAAAACAGCAGCAAAATAGCACAACCTGTTTTAGACATCACAGGATCTATCCTGTATTTTTTTAAAAAGTGTGTTCCATTTATATTCATCGTATTTGCTATAAGTGCCACCCAGTTGCCAAGAGAGATGAGGAATTTATTTTTGGATGGAAAAGAAGCTAGTGCTTACATCATCAATGTATAATTTGTGGCTGGACATAATCAGCCCATGAGCACATCAAACTCACACTGGGGAACTCCTCCCTTAAACATCTGAAAGTTGGGCAGTTTGCAAGATTTTTCAGCAGTTCACAAAACACTGGCCTCCACTGTGGCTGTCTCTCAGACACTTACCTATGGGACAGAGGGAGGCAGAGGTAAGAAGTCAGTAGAGCCTGGAAAAATTGCTTGTTTTCAGTGCAGCTCCCAACACACTCAGTCAGCATGGCCATTGACCATAATGTCTAGAGAGTTCTGGGAGCTGCAGTCCAAAAGCATCTTTTCCAAGCTTTATTGAGACAAGCACTCTCAGAGTCTCAGAGAAGCATCTCTTCTAATGGGAATAGAGCCACAAGTCGCAGAATTCTTGGCTACACTTGTTATTTCTACTATGAAAAAATGGCCCAGTTGGGAAAAGTAGTGGGAGACAAATACGGCTTTCATGATCAATATGGAAGTTTTTAAAAACGTTGATATTCTGCCTTTCCTCCAGTGATTACAAGGCAGCATACATGCCTCTCCTACTTATCACTTTATAATCACAACAATCCTGTGCAGTAAGTCCTCTTGAGAGAACAAACATGCTGGTTTGAGCATAGTGTCTCTGGAGACCAGAGAATCCTCTCTCTGCCATGGAAACCCATTGGGGACCTTGGGTAAGTCACACTCTCTCAGCCTCAGAGGAAAGCAAAGGCCCTTATGAACAAATTTTGCCAAGAAATGCCATGATAGGTTCTCCTTAGGAAGCCACAAGTTGGAAATGACATGAAGGCAAATAGCAGTAACAGCAAGGTCAAGTTGAGCAATATTAACTGACTCAACACACAGTGTGTATCATGACTCACTGGGGACTATCAGTTTTTAAGGTTTATCCAGGATTATTGAGCTCCAGTAGATCACTCTAACCGCTACTCTACACTGTCCAGGATTTGGGAAAAAAGTGACAGTACAGTTGGGAAAAGCTGAACTACAGCTTCTAGAATCTCTATATCAAAAGGACATATAAATAAAATTATCTAGAATAGTAATTTCCAAACTGATTGCCAGACACAATAACAGAACCAGTGTGCCCTGAAGGAGAAACAACTGCTTTAAATAATTAAAGGGTCCAATGAAGTTGGGTGTCAGGAAATGAGAGGGTACGAAATGCCCATACATCACCCAGATATTCTCTAGTCATGTGAACTGGCCTATCTGTGTAGACAGGCAAACCACAGACAATATACAGATGTATACTAAACAGTCTTAATATGTGTTGTTTTTAAGGAAGCAAGGAGGGAAGGCAGGCAGGCAGGCAGGCAGACTGCACCAGTCATTCTCCTTGGGAGATACGTATAAACACTTATCAAAAAAAGCTGCTAGTGTCTAGCTGCCCAGCATTTCCAGACCAGTTTACTTTGGCAGCTCATTTGGTTTTGCCTCTATAACTAAGTGATGAGATCATAGGAAATTCCATCTTATCGCTTTGCCTTTTATATATATTGTGCCCAATGGTTTGGCCTCCTCCCTGCATTCCCCCCACACCTCCCCTTTGTCCTCTGAAAGCAAGAGGAGTGGGTCGAACCCATCCCCTGGGCTTCCTCCCCTGTCCACTTAGGAATCCCCTAGCTCAGCACTGTCTCAGCATTTACAGCTAGGGATGCAAACAAAGGTCATAACCAAGGCTGTTTCTGGACACAATGCCTCTGCATAGTACTCTCCAGTCTGGAATTTTGTTTTACATAAAATGATCCTCCATAATTTCCACAGGGATTGGGGAAATTTTCACTCCATTTTCTACTCCTCTTGACAAATTTTAGGCCCAAGGGATACCTGAAAGGCAATTTTAGTTAACTTTCTGTTTAGGAAAAGGCCTCTTTTGGCCCTAAAATAGCTCAGAGAGGAGGGCAAAAGCATGGAAAAATTGCCACCCATATCCCACAGGGGGGGGCATCGTAAGTGTGTGTGTGTGTGTGTGTATAAAATTTGCAAAGAAGGGGATGGAGGGCCTTGAGGGCTCCAAAAATAACTTGGGGCCACATGTGGTCCACATTTTATCATCCCCATTGCAACTGGAAATGCCAGGGCTTAGACTCAGAACTTCTACATGCAAAGGAAGTGCTCTAACACCAAGAGGTCTTACCTGTAGACATTCTTTCCTCTGACTAAGGGCCTTTCTGCCCTGCACTGTTATAGTGCTGTTATTTCATTTTCAACATCCTGTGGAATTCTGGGGTCTGTAGTTTACTGAGGCCAAAGAGGTCTCTGGCTGAGAATTCTAAATGTTCTTCCCTAAACTGCAAATCCAAGGATTCTACAGGATGTCGGAAGTGGAATATTAGCACTATAACAGTGTAGTGCAGAAATGATCTTAAGTTTCCATCCATTATAACTGCATACTCTACAACATTTCTCAAGTAAAAACCAGGACATGTGTGGGCAAGCAACATCAGAGTGTGACCAAGATGGCAAAAGTTATTAAAAAGAAAGAACAGACAAGCTAGGAGGGGCTATTTTGGCAGCATGAACCAGGCAAAGTGGGAAGAAGCAAGAGAAACTGGGACACTTTCAAAGCAGCTGAAAAAGTGGGATGACAGAGGATTAATTGGGACTGACCCTGGGAAAGCTACAGGGTGTGAAATGAGGACTTACATCACAATGGGGAACCTGTGGCTTTCCAGGTGTCACACTGGAACTCTTATCTTATCTCATCTTAGATGATGCTTATTAGGGCTGATAGGCATTGCAGTCATCTGTAGTGCAGCACCTTGCTTTAGGATGCAAAACTTTGCTCTGGCTTGGACCTCTGACAGGAGGTGAAAACAGAAAATGACAGCAGTGGCCTCTCCCACTCTTGCTCCCCAGCAGCTGGCACTCAGAGGCCTCCTGCCTCTCTTCTGGACTTCTTTTCCTTTGAGTATCTGGTGCTTGGGAACAACAACAATGGGGAAGGATGATTGGGGAAGCTATTCTCTTTATGTCCTGCTTGTAGGCGTCCCAGAGAAAACTGGTTGGTCACTTCTGGAAACAGGATGCTGGACTAAATTATCCCTTTGTTTGATCCAACAGAGTGACCAGTCACACTTGGAAAAGTACATATTTCAGGACTCTGAAAAGACTGTCCTGTAACATGCCTGCATGTGGAAAGTACACATAGAAAAATACACCTAATTGAAAAATATTTACAAGAATGCTTCAGTCAATATATGCAAACTATCTGAAAAAAATGCACACAAAATAGTTACAACTTTGCTGTCCCACTTTCTTGGGTGCTTTTATTATGTCCCACTTTCCTCCTTTGCCTTCAGCTTACTTTGATTGTTGCAAATAGAGTTCAAAATGCAAAAGTAGTTTGCACTCATTTAATGCAGCAGGAAGGAGAGGAGAGGAGCCAGTGGAATATTGTCTTTTCTAAACTCAGCACATAAATTCCAATATTTCTCTACTCAAAATGGTCGTTCTATGTCCTCTTCCCCTCTTTTTCTCTGGCCACACCCTTTTGACATCACTCTGATGTGGCTTGGCCTCATATGTCCTGGTCTTCATCTGTGAAATGCTGGAGGGTATGCTCAAAAGACAGATTTTGGCTCTGGGAGAACATAATACATATAGAAACAGCATGAAGTAGATGTGTAGGTGGGAAAGGCAGAGAGTCTGGAGAAACAAATTTTTAAAATGCACACATCATATCAGAATATCTTTGCATTTATACAAACTGGATGATGGATTAGTGGTGAACAGTGACTATTAACAATATTATAGATTCCTAGGGATTTCGGACTAGTGCAGGAAAAAAGGGTTTTAAACATAATTATAGTTATAATATGCGCAAGCAGCCATTATGGAAAATTCATGCATTACCAGCCTTTCTCCAGCTATGAAGAAGAAGATGCAAAAAATTATCTCAGAATGCGAAGGATGAAAGAGGCCTAAAGATACCAAATACATGTAAATCTAAAGTCTAACATCTCATTGTGTTGCACTGGTTCAGATCAATTTCAGCTTGCATTGGAAGTTCATTTGAATACATCTCTAACCCTGAGTCTAAAATTATTGATTGGACTACTGCTCTGCTTCATATTCGTTTTAATTACATTGACCTCACATAGGGGGTGGCTGTATGGATAGCTGAAGTAATGTAAGAAACATTTTTACATGCTAAAAATGCTAATAGCATTAGCACACTCTTATTAATCCAATCACAATAATAATCATCATCATGGAATGGTTCAGATAGAATCACTGATAGTCCAAAATTCCAGTCAGTAACACCTGGTAGACTGTGAAACCAAGTTAACAGAACAATAAATTGATAACACAAAGGACTTCTATAATTCTATGACCTATTTTTAGAACCAGTGTGGCATAATAATTTGAGCACTGAGCTACAACTCTGCAGAACTGAATTTGAATTCCCACTCAGCCATGGAAATTCGCTGGGTGACCTTGGGCAAGTCACAATCTCTCAGCCTCAGAAGAAGGCAAAGGCAAAGCCCCTCTGAACAAATCTTCCTGAGAAATGATAGGGTCACTTAGGGTTGCCACAAGTCAGAAACTACTTGAAGGCACATAACAATAACAATGGTCAATTTTAGCCCACTCCCTAAAGCGTCACTGTCCCAGAAATATTGCCTTCCATACAATCCAGTATTTACCAGATGAAAACCAGCACACATATGGCCAAAAAAACATCAGAGTATGGCTGCCGCAGTTTGCTTTTGCCTGAGCCTCCTGGGAAGAGCAAGATTCTGCCCCACTGTCTCTTCTTTTCCTAGTGAGTGAATTGAATGGAAACAATTTCTGCACTTTGACATCAGTTTGCGCCAATGGGAGTAAGTTGAAGACAAAGGGAGAAATGGTAGGAGGAAACCAGGACATTTTAAGAGCAACTGAAACAGTGGGCTGACAAAGGATTAATTGGGACAGTTCTTGCTGCCTCAGGACAGTTTGAGAGCATGGTCTTCTGGTATAGGCAGGATCATCAAATTCTCTATAATAGCCACTGATTTGCGAAGCAAACTAAATTATTTTCAATAAGACCAATGTTTCCCCCTGCTTTCCTTGCTTAGGAGTACATGTTGTATTTGTTTACATTTACAATACAGCAAGCCTTTCAAGAATGTGTATCTTGGCCAAGGCTGTACAACTTCTCCTGAGCTACCCAGGCTGTAAAAGTCACAACAGAAATATTTGAACTCTGTGATTCACATGTTGGGGACGTCTCAGGCTGCAATCTTAACACACTTATCTGGGAGTCAGTCCCATTGAACTCCAAGTGACCTATTATATATTTATTAATGGCTGCTCAAAATTCTCTGCCCATTCAGTTTCATAGAATTTTTCTGGAGGAGAAATCCCCAAGTAACACAGAATATCTGGAGAGAAATCTAGGACATGTGTGAGAGAAATGCAGTCAATGGACCAATAGGGTCATTTTCTCCAGAGGAAGGAGAAATTCTCCAGGACTTCTGAATAAAAGGCATCTTATCATCAGCAAGGACAGGAAGAAACTTCCTGTGGCTTCCTATGATTTCCTATGTCAGTGTATCACTCTGTCTGTGCATCTGCAGAACTGGATTAATATCTGTGGAAGTTCATGTTAAAACAAATCAGTTAGTCTTAAGGGTACCGCTAGTGTCCCCTTTGCACCCTCCTTTTTTCCTTTTTGTGTTGCAAAAGACTTACCAACATCTCTTTGAAAAACGTCTTTCCCATGGTAGTACTCCTGACCCTGTTGCAAGAGGTGGCAGCTGCAATTATCTGGCAAACTCGTCTAAATTATCCCAGGCCAAGAGATTTCAAGGCCAAGACCTGATATCCAAGGATGAATCCTTGTGATATCACAGGGGATCTGGGTCTAGTGATGTTGCAAGGGTGACATTACAAGAAACATCCCCTGGCACTGTCATTAAGTATGATGTCATTAAGCATCCACTGCAGTTGCACAGGCTATGCCATTCAAATAAATAGTGCCAAGTCTAACAAATGAGAATTACACATAGAGAGACACACAGACACAGACACATACTGCAAGGCAGTGCTCTCACCCTGAGATTCCCCCCCCCCCCAACCTAAGAATTGGAAAAGACGGTCCAGGCTCAGACTCAAAGCTGGGCTCTGACATTTCAGAATCCTAGGGGAGAAGAAAATGGAGCCCATGACTCCCCAAGGCAAGTTTTGAGGCCCAAAGGTCTTCATAATGCTCCCTCATAAATGAGAAAAAATCTGAAAGGAGGGCAATTGGGGGCAGCCTTCCAAGTTCCCCTAGGGTAACCATGCAAACCCCTGTACTCCAACACTTGCTTACCCCCTTCTATGAAGTGGTCTACCATTTCTAGAAGATGGAATAAGGGAGGACAGAATCTTCAAAATATTCTCGAGGGGAAAAGGTCTACTGAGAAAGGTTGGCTCACCTCTACTACTGAACAGATGCACTCCTGGGAATTTCACTGCCTGGCTCTGAGGATGGTGGTCTGCGTCATTTCCAACACAATCCAGTATTTGGATTTGCCTGATACAAATCCAATAGGTTGGACTCTTGTTGGTGTTTTACGCTTATGTGAGTTCTGTTACACATGCAGTTCTACTTTTTGACCATTGTGAAATGTTGTTACTCATTTCACTGTTGGGGAAGCGTAACCTTGGCACCTGCAGTTGTGTATTTGTAGATGGGACATAACTATTTGTTAGTGTTTTCAGTGTACCACTTGATGCCTTGGGATTGAGGAGACAAATGTTGTGTGTCCTTCACTGCACAATGGGACAATATGCAGGTACATATGCAGATATGCAACAGTTCACACAATGTCAATATTCATCAGAAGGTTAGCATAGCACACACCCCACTTGACTATGCCTGGCATCCTGTTAGTGACATAAACAGCTGTGTTGTGGAGTTTGGTATGTTCTTCCACCCTCCATAACAACCAAAGCCCACCTACCCCATTCACCATTTATCCACTGCAAACACAACCCCAACAGCAATTCAGTGGCTGATGGAGAGCAGGGAGTTCAGAGAAGTCTGGCTATGTCCTCATAGCCTGACACAGACCAAGGACATCATCCACTGAGACCTCCAGAGAATCCTAGAAAATCTCAGTGGATAATGTCATTCCTCTGCATCTAACTACAGGGGCACAGTTGGATGCTTCTCCAACCTCCACCACCCCATTCTCTACCAGCCACTACATGGCGGGAGAGGGCAGCAGCAGCTCAGTGGAGATTCTGAGCAGGTGAGAGGGGAAATGTAGTATAGTTCTGCTTGCTGAGCTATTCATGACAGTATGCCATACAAAATCTTGACCAACCCTACACAAGCATGACATAGAATCATGGCCATACTGGTCAAGGGGGTGTAATCCTTACAGGTGTGACTGCCCAGGTGGTTTATAGCAGCCTCAGCACATATTATTTGCCATGCTAGTGTTCCCTACAAGAATCCATACATGGGGAAGGGCTCCAATGAGCAACATGGCAGGGTTAGTGCAAGGGCATATGATACATAAGGGAGCTGATGCTGTGCTTTGCGGGGGCCCAAAGCCCCTGCACAAGCAGGCTAGCTGCCAGGTAGGTGAGTACAGAGTTGATACTCTAATAAGCACTGTTGACACGGTATTTTAGGTGCTGCTTTTGACATAGTAGCTAATCTCATAATATATTTCATGTTCACCCCCGAACCAACAAATCAATATCTCTACTGGCTGTGCCACCATTGTTCAGTTCAGAGGAAAAAAGAATATTATCTACTTACGAATGGAGTGATGCAAATATTACATCTGTTCTTTTAATTAATAACACTGTGAGCATTGTTGAAGTAGCTTTATAAAACTATATTGAGAAGATATGCAAATAACTTTTATTGGTACTGAAATAAACCATGGCACTCTGGATTAGTTTAAATTGTATACAGTTTAGATTAATTTTTTACCAGTCGTGTACAGAGTATAGCTCAGACTATAAAGCCATAATCAGCCTGAGCCTCAAACAACTAAGCAAACACTCTTAGACCATATAAATGAACTTTAATATTATGCCTGTGCCTTTATTAATAATATTATGAACATTGTTGAACTATCTTTATAAAACTATGTTGAGAAGATATGCAAACAACTTTTATTGGTACTGAAATAAGACATGGCATTCTGGATTGGTTTAAGTTGTATACCGTTTAGATTAATTTTTTACCAAAGGAGTACAGAACACAGCTCAGACTATAAATCCCTAATCAGCCTGGGCTTTAAACAACTAAGCAAACACTTTTAGACTGTATAAATAACCTGTAAGAGCCAGAAAAGAAGGGTTCTTGGACAATACCAGTTGGTTAGGCATCTAAATGTTCAGGCTGAGACATTTGCAGACAGAGGAAAGCCCTGCATTCCGTATGTGAGGGATGGCCTAACAAGAGATAATTGGGAGAGATAATTGCATTACTGGATACTTGTTTACACGAAAGACTTAACCCTACTTAACTGTCTCTGGGCTCCTTAGCAGTTGTACTTTGAGGTCAGGGTGGGGCCTAGGAATCTCTAACAGAATGTGCTACTTTTTACCAAAGGACAATTCCCAGAGTTCCTCTGTGGAAGCCATGAACATTAAACATGTTTCAGACTTGTTTAATGTTGAGAAAAGCCTTTGTTAACTATCCGTAAATGATAGTGTTTACCACCCCTACCATTAGGTTAAGTAGGCCTCAGGGAATAGCTGCCAGGGTGGGGTGGGGAGTGTCAGCTAGATATCGGAGGACAGAGCTGTGTGTCACATCATAGCCTGCCTCGCTCCCCTAAATCCAGCCTCTTTGCCTTTACCTGGGGTGTTACAGCTGCCAGACCCAGGGCCAATCATTGTACGTGAGGTTGGGTGTGATGGTGGTGAAGTGCTGGGGATACATCTTGCCCTCAAGCAGCAACATTTCCTAGGGCAGTCCAGGGTGTTTCTTTGGTTGAGTAATCAATGGAAAGCCACACGGGGGTAATAAAACCGTGTAGTGTGACCTCTAACGGAGGTCGTCTACACCATAAAGTGGATTGGGGCAGACTACTTTAGCGTAGTTCCACACCCTAATCTGCGCAGGAGCGACCGGAAGTGGTGGCACCATGTGCTTTTTAAAAACCATTTTTGAGGAGGTTTTTAAAAAGCACGGGGCGTGCAGCCGCGTGCAGCCCCGTCACAGCGCCCGGTGTGGATTTGCAGGCACGCGCAAGTGTGTGCCTGCAGATCTGCCAGGGATGGGCTTTCCAGCTGGCGAACTTCTCTGGTTGGTGGAGAGCCTCCGCCAGTCGTAAGCCGCCATTTTGGATGCCGCAGGACGCCGAGGAGTGTGGAGCAGCGAACTCGTGCTGCTCCACGTGGCGATGGACTTACCTGGTTTCAGGTAAGCTCCGTTTCAGGACGTTTTACCCCGTTTCTTCCTCCATGTGTGGAAAGGGCCAATAACATAACTAAAAGGCATTGAACAGAATAGCCAGGACCAGCCCTACCATTAGGTAATGTGAGGTAGTTGCCTTAGGTGGCTGGTGCTGGAATGTGGTGAGCAAGATGTTAACCAGAAAGACCTGTTTGCCAAAAAGACTGCAGACTGTGCCTTCGAAGTCAGAAAAGGGTGAAAAGTGGAACCAACGCACTGTACTGCAGGGAGTATGAAGGACTCACAAAGGCTCACTTGGGATCAGCTGCACACATACTGCACACATGAAGTCTCTCAGCCAACTCAGCACCTCTCCCTCCGCCCCGCCAGCTCCCTTTGCAAGCAGCACACACACTCAAGCATTTCCAAGCAAGCCTCCATAGGCAAGAAGAACTGATGGAAGAGCAAAACTCCCTTCAAATTTAGCGGAACTTGTCCTTAATTTGGAAGTGTCAGAGAGTGAGTTGTCAGATAACGGGATATCAGAAAGTGGGGGCTTCCTGTAAGTGTGTGTCTGTGTGCATACTGAAAATAATGAGTTTGCATTTATTTCTTTGACTTTACATCTGTTTTTCATTGCAAACAGCCAGGGAAATGAAAACAAAATATTGGCCAGGCCATTACAACTTTTTTTTTTGGCCGGTCTGCAGATCTTAACACTGCTACTGCTGCTACGGCATGAGCTTATACATGCTGTTTCCCTTCCTTAACATCTCAAGCATCTCATTACACTGTAGGCTTCAGGAAGAGCCGCATGGTTGGGTGGGAGCCTTCTCGGGAAAATGGCGGGTGACTGGACTGCCTTTTGGCTCTCATACCTTAGAATTAGACGACTATAAATATATATGTGACTGGCGGGGCACTGCCCAACGCGGCACTCCAGTGTTCCTCCTTCATAAAATGTAATTTGAAAAGCATGGAGGATGGGAAAGATCTTTCCTTCTCCCTCCCTCCTTCCCTCCCTCTCCTCCACCCCTCTCCCCTTTGGCAAGAGGAAGTTATTATCTGCGATAAAAGCGGTTGTTGACATTAGAAATACAGACTCAAAGACCCAGACGGGAAATTTAATAAAAAGAAAAACAAATGTTGAAGGGAAAGGGGAGGTTCACAGTATGGCAAAGCAAAGCCAGATACAGCAGTAAATATCTGCCCAGAGGCAAACTACAGGCTGCTACCTCTTCAGGGAGGCTGCTCACTGACTCATTATGTCCGACAGGGATGACAGTCTGACAAAAATGGAGGTGGTTGTCCAGGGATGGGGGAGGGAACACGCCCCTCAGTTGAAGAAAAGCAAGGTCAATTATAGACTTCATTTTGACGTATCACGTCAGCTCCGGAGCCAAAAGGTCTCTTAAAAGGGGTGCATCAGGAATGGTTTTGCTTCCCAAGTGGCTGGAGCTTTCCAGGCCTTCCTCTTTCTCTGGCTTCCCTATTCCATTTCTTTATGAAGAACTTCTGAATGAAATGCTCCGAAAGGAAGATGCCCACTGAGAGAAGCAGTGTGGACCAGGGCAGCATGTCCACAAACGTGGAACTAATTTTATTTGTTTGCATTTAGTAACTAGCTTATTTAGTACTCACCTTCACCCAGATTTAAAGAAAAAACCATTCATCCCATGTTCACCCTAGTGATCTCCCTCTCTTCTCTCCTCCTCTAAACTCTTTTTCTTTTATGCTGATCGTTCTGCCTCTTATACCAGCTTTGGCTGGGTTATAAGCCATTTCTTCCTGTATCTGCAGTGTTGCTCCACTTTTTCTCCTCACCCAATCTTTCTTTCCATCTTTTAATTCTAACCGTTACCAGGTGTTATTTTCTTCTTCTTCTCTTCCTCTGCCTCTTGGTTGCCATATTTTAGTCCTCCATATCCAGGCAGGCACATCTGCATATTATGCAGAACATTTTCTCATTATGTAAATTACATGGTTCATAATGGAAAGGCTGGCCAAAACAGACAGACTTTTCAGAAACAGATTTTTCAAAGCTTTTCAAAGCTCTGCAGACAGAAAATGTAATGCAGGGGTATGCAACTTGCAGTCAATGGTGTTTTATGCATTCCATTCACCGTGAGGAAAGCTGCAAGAGATACAAACATTCGACAGGCAGGGCTTTCTCAGAAATGGTGATCAACTAGTTTGCGATCCTACCTGCGCTATCTGAAATTACCCAGCTCTGCCTATACTCAGTGTCACAATCAGCAGGATTGTGTTTATTTGTATAACACTTTTCCATAGTAAAGCCATCCTCAAGGTGTCTTACAATAACCTCAGGGAGAAGAATGGACAACAAAACATTTCCAGATAGTCCAACTACAGCTCAAGGCTTAAGTAATCATACATCTCACAGTAATCAATATGTACTAAGACTGTACATCTGACTGAGGAATCGTGGGAATTGTAGTCCAAACATAATTTTTCAAAACTCTGCCCAAACCCCTGGAGTGATTCTTGTAAAGCAAGTTTATCTTGAATCACCTAGTTTGCCTATATAGTCAAGCAGGTCCTACTCCTAGGATCTGGATGTTCTAGCGAAGTGGAAGGAAAAATGAATATCAGAAGTATAACCATTGTTGCATATTGTTTTGAAAGAGATGCTTAAATTCTATTGCACTGTCTCAGCTTTGGGGAAAAGGTATCCACCGTTTCTGGAGACCCGCGATAAATGTCTGGATTTACAATTCTAGAATGTTTCAATGACTTCTCATAAAGACAAGCAGATTTGTTCATGCATAGGAAAGTGCCAGGTTGCAGACATGTAGAAAGGTTTCAATTATCCAGCATAAATTGTCCCATCACGCTCCACCAGGGAGTTCCTTGGTTTTGCTTGATACTTCAAACAAACTTTATAAAGAACAGATGGAGGTTCAAGTAGTGCCATTGGGACTAGTTGGTGTGTTTTCACTTGTTCAGACATATCATGGGACTATGTTGAGCTGGTATTAGTGGAAGATGGAGAGGAGGCAGGATGAAGTTTGTGAACTTGCCATGTGGCTTCTTTGGTCAAAGGTATTCCAATTGGTTGGTGTAAATCATGAAAAGAAAGGCCTTGACTTAGTTATTTTGTAGTATTTGTATCCTGTCTCATTTTGTAAGACCTCTGGGTAGCTTACAATAAAATCAATTAGAACAATTTAAAATACAATACAATAAAAATAATTAAAATGTTGAACATTGCTTAATTTAAAAAGTTTTCAGGATAACATAATATCTGCGTACAATGATGAAGTCATTATAGCCCAAAGGCTTTTATAAGAAGCCACATTTTAACTTGACCCCAAAATGAGAGCAATGTCAGCACAGTCAGTCCTCCAAGAGGAGTGCCTTCCGTAGCCTGGGGAGTCATGGGCAAGAAAACTTCACCCATTCCTCATGCAGTGTATTGTACAAAAGAGGGCTGCTGCAGCAAATTTCAGGCCATTTCCATACTAGACTGTTATAGCACTATTATTCCACTTTCAATATCCTATGGAATCCTTGGATTTGCAGTCCTGCAAAACCTAGGATTTCACAGGGTGTTGAAAGTGGAATAATAATGCTATAACAGTCCAGTGTGGAAATGGCCTCAATCCCCAGACAGACTTAGGTGAGAAAATACACTTCTTCAAATATTGAGGTTCCAAACTGTTTAGGGCTTTAAATGTCCTCACCAGGATTCAGATTAGTAACATATTAGCAGCTAGTGCAATTCCTTTAGAACTAATGTTCTAGGATCTTTATAAGCTATTTCTGTCACGAGTCTAGCTGCTGCTTCCGAGTTATCTCCAAGGACAGTCCTACATAGAGTGCATTGCAGTAGTCTAACCAGGAGTTTACCAGCGTGTGAACCACTACATTCAAGAAGCAGAAACAAAATGTTACTTTCTAAGTAACATTCAAGCATCTATTTTCCATCTATTTGGAGAGTTTGAGGTAAAAGGAAGCTGCCAAGAAGAAACAGTAGACACTTTCCTTGCTTGCTGCTTCTCAACTTCTGCTCTCCTCCCTTCCCCCTGGATAAATTAGGGTTAGAGGATCATTGGGTGCAAAGGTCTGGTAGGTACCACACTGCCTGACCCCTTCTCTGCTTTGCATCTTCTCCTGTTCATGCCAAGGAAGCAAGTTACGGTACATACATTGACATGCAGGGCTGGTCCTACCATTAGGCATAGTGAGGCACTATCTTGTGGAGCAGATTCTGGGAGGTGGCAGCATGGTGTGGGAAGAAAAGGCTGCCTGCTTTGTGGCTTGTCTTTTCAATTCATTTACTGCCGGAAGAATGCTTTCACATCACCAATGTTAGAGGAATATTCAACTTCCAGCCTGATTACATTCTGTACGTAGAATGGAAGCAGATATTTTTTTTGGTTTTTCACTTTAGGAGAGAAAAATGTCTTGAGATAGGTTTCTTGATCTTGCCTGTGAGCTATACAATTTGAGTTACATTACAGCTGGTATTGTAACTCTGGGGAAGAAGCATAAGGGACCTATTCTAAAATCAAATTGATAATTTGGCCAGTACAGATTTCATGCTTTAGTTGCCAGTGTGGGAAATGCAGAAAACCCTTCTGTCTACCTTTGGAGATGCCCTAAGATGTAAACCAGTACTTTGAAAAGTGGCAGATTTAACATTTATGGGCAACATTTCTGAATGCTTTTATTTATAAAAGTTCAGACTTCACAAAGGACAAGGCCAGATTTAACTCCCTCCAGCAGGAGATTCAAAACACACAACCCATTAGAAGAACCAATGGTTTTTCATCATCTCAGGAGAAACTTCTTCTGTTGAAAAGCAAAAGGCTCTGCCATCTCTATCTGTCCTTTTTGCTGTGGTACCCAAAGTAACTGGAACAAAAGCTTTCAGTCCAGACATTATAATTTTGCCAATAGAGATTCTAAAGTGGATCGATTTGAGATGATCAGAGGAAAGAGGCTGACAGCAAGCTGATTAGAAAACTCTTAAGATTCCTGCATTGAAACAGAGGGAAGGGATATTCCTTTCTGTGTGTTCTGTCTGTCCAAGATACAGGGGAATAGTTGATATTCATCCCATGGAGAGTTTGTGTCCATGTTCAGTCCAGACATACCAAACAGGGCAATTTAGACAGTAGTACAATTGACCCCAGCAATTGACTGTCTTTTTCCAGCCTTCCTGTGCTTATCGGGTTCCCTTTTGTGGGGAGTATGTGAAGATAACAAGGAAAGCAGCCATAAATTGATATGGTAAAGACAAACTGAACTGAAGACTCTCTCTTATCTGATGCCTCCCAAAAGATTCTTCCTTCCTTCCTTCCTTCCTTTCATGTTCTCCCTCGTTCTACTCTGAATTTACCGTACTGTAAATGTTCTATCAGGAATGAGCTGAATGTATTTCAAGTGCCAGAACATGGAATAGCATTCACTGTTTTCTTTGACATAAACTGGCCCAGTTTACAACTCCTATATATTTGTATGGGGCAACAGTTCCTCTGTTTATTATTATTTGTTGGGGGGGGTGTTTTTTAAACCTAGCCAGAAGAGCCATTGGTGAAGAATTTGTAGAGCTGCCATCCACCAACACCTGGAGGACCATACCTTGCCCACCCTGACCATGGATTTCTATAAACTTGAAGATGACAGTCAGCAACAGGAGCCTACACTGTGGTTGTGTAGCACAAAGCTCTGTGTGTAAATCTCTGCATGCAGACTTACACATTAATTCTACTACATAATCCTTGTGCTGACCGGACACATTGCACATCTGAATCAAGGCACTAAATGTGCAACTGAATGCATAATCAAATGGTTGTAGGGGTCTACATGCAATGTTAATCTGTGTGCAATGGACAGTGCACTACGCTCAGTGCATAGTGGACAATCAAGTATGCATGCTTTGCTTTGCTTAAAGGGACAAAGACACTACAGCCATTTCTGCACTAGACTGTTATAGTGCTATTATTCCACTTTCAACATCTTATGGAATCCTGGGGTTTGCAGTTTAAGGAGGGACCTTTAGAATTCTCAGCCAGAGAACTCTTGGGCCTGGCCAGTTGCTATGGGGATGAGGCCTAGCAGCAAGGAGAATGAGGGCAGCATATTCCCTCAGAAACCCAACCTCTGTATGTTAACAAATCTGAATACAGATTGGATTGCGGGCTATGGGGATACTGGACAAGGCAGTTTGGGGAATTACAGACACAAGCTCTCAAATCTGTGTATTTCGACTGCATCTAATTCCTAAAGTAAGGTAATTCCTAAGGTATTTCTAATAAGTATTACCTATGAGAAAATAAAATCCTGGGCAACACCGGGTAAATACACTAGTAGAAAATAAGATCAAAAATGACTTCAGTGGCTAAAAGCCAAGCATTTATGTCTTAAATTAATGTATGAATCAGGTTGCTAGTTAGTTTGTATAGAAAGCAGAATGCCATTGGAAGTGTGTGTGTGTGTGTGACTGGTAAAGTATCCAGAATATCCCGTTTTCTACCCAAGCTTGGAGTTGACTTCTCATAAAAATGCTATAGCACATCTTTGATCTCAGGATACATTTCCTTTATAAAAAGAGGTTAACATAACTGAGGTCAAGTGGAATATGTCATGTATCTAGTAAAACAGTGGTCAGGCTTTGAGGCAATGAGCCAGGCATTGTAAATTTGTTTCTTCTCATCTGTCATGAGAAACTAGAAAATAAAGGAAAAATCCCTAGCTAGATACCCATTCAGTTTTACTTTCCATTTCAATTAATCTGAAAAGCTGTTTAAAAAAAAAAAAAAAAGCTTTTTAAAACAGTTACTGAAGTTATATAACATTTAATGTCATTTAAGTCAAAAGGGAAGCTTAGAATTAACAAGAGAAGGTCTTCTCCAAACAAAACATGAAATTTGACTTGCAAGTTCCCACCAATGGTGTAGTGGTATGCTTGGAAGCACAGGTGCGTCTCATAACCATCCTCATAGCCGTGCCATAAAGGTGCATTCAAAAATGCAGGCACCTCTATTGATCCATAGTAACAACCAGTTCCAGCAGTTTTCACATGCTCCACAAGTGTGTCTTTTGTCCATTAAAGACGAAAGCACTCTGATATACTTGCCATTACAGTACAGTAAGCTCACAACAATAAACTGCTACTGGAAAAATTCATTTTCCCTCCAGGTCCTGGGAAATGTATAGCTAAGCACAAAACAAACAAAGAAGTTGGGTGGCGGCGGCAGTGATGTGCTGTAGTTCACTTGGAGAAATGAGAAGCTGGGTGATCAATTGGCAGACTGAAGGTCAAGAGCACAGGTATCAGTCAAAAGCTGGGAAACCAATACCAACAGGAGGGCACACAGAAGAGTAATCTGGATTCAGGACCAGGGCCAGGTCTCTGAGCTGGCTTGGCTGTCTCTCATGAAGTAGGTGATCAATGTTGTTTCCAGCAGCCATAGAGTGTTTGTTGCCTGCCTTACCTAGGGGGACTGATTGTTCAGTGCAAACATCTGGGGATGTACCAATGACCTGCAGGTGTGCTGAGCCTCTTTCCAAACAGCTCAGTCCTGCCAGTATCTCCAAGGAAGACCCAACATGGTGTTATTGACCTTGATAATCAGATTGTTCCAGTATTCCAATGCTGTGGATTTTGGCTCTACTATATCAGTGGTTGACACACTTACCGCTATCTCCGCTCCTGTGCTCTTCATAGAACAGACACACAGGCCATTTCCACCCTACACTGTTATAGTGCTACTAGCGTATATACCCGGCATTGCCTGGGATTTTATTTTCTCATAGATAATACTTGTTAGAAAGATTTGAGATTCTGTTTTTCTAATTCCCCAAACTGTCTTGTCTAGTACCTGTAACTTTTCCTCATATTCCTCAATCATTATGTTATGTTATTAACATACATTATGTTTTTAATATACAGAGGTTGGGTTCCTGAGGGAAATATGCAGCCCTCTTCCTTGGCACTAGGCCTCATCTCCATAGCAACCAGCCAGCCTATTCAAGACAGACACAGTTGACTGCATTTCCCCATATTCCCCAGTCCATTTTGTACTCAGAGTTATTAACATTCAGAAGTTGGGTTTCTGAGGGAATATACTGCCCTCCTCCTTGCTGCTAGGCCTCATCTCCATAGCAACCAGCTAGGACCAAGAGCTCTCTGGCCGAGAATTCTAAACTCTCCTTCCCCCACTGCCAACCCCAGGATTCCATACAATCTTCACAGGCAGACAATCATATGAGGTCTTCTCTGCCCAACAAACAGACAAACTTTGACTTTTATATATTAGACTAGCATATATACCTGACATTGCCCAGGATTTTATATATTAGACTAGCATATATACCTGACACTGCCCAGGATTTTATTTTCTCACAGGTAATACTTGTTAGAAAGATTTGAGATCCTGTGTCTCTTAATTCCCCAAACTGTCTTGTCCAGTATCTGTAACTTTTCTTCATATTCCCCAATGCATTATGTTATGTTATTAACATACAGAAACTGGGTTCCTGAGGGAAATACACTGCCCTCCTTCTTGCTGTTAGGCCTTATCTCCACAGCAACCACCTAGGACCAAGAGCTCTCTGGCTGAGAATTCTAAAGGCCCTTCCCTAAACTGCCAACCCAAGGATTCCACAGAATCTTCACAGGCAGTCAATCGTATGAGGTCTTCTTGCCTGACACAGCGAATTATATGAGGTTTTTGCCTACCTGACACAAACAATTCACAAACTTACAAACTTTGACTTTTATATATTAGATTATTCCACTTTCAATATCCTATGGGATCTTGGAGTTTGCAGTTTAAGCAAGGACATTGTGGATTGGTGTGTAAGAAACATGTAGCAGTGTTCATTGATTACTCATGCAGTCTGGCTAACCTGAATTCCTGCTGAATGAATGTGAACTTCCCTCCTTTTAAAAACAATAACACACTTTTTATTAACCTCTGAGAAAAACTGAGACAACTGGGGGAACTGAAAATATGGTTCTTCTTCCATATGAGTAGTCTTTAATCAGCTTTGTGAGTTACCCGGCTCTCAGAGGTTCTGTGCTACTGCTTGACATGGTTTTCGCTGGAGAAAATTGAGCTGGAATAGCTTTTTTTGGTAGACTGTCTCCCAATTCAAATTCAGCCAATGCTTCCTCTGGAGACAGATGTTTTCCATTTCAGGAGTCTCAACATTGCGGCTTTGTTGATTGTCTTTTCACCTCCAGATTTAGTTTTCAGTTCCAGCGAAAACATAACGAACCATTTTCATAAGTTATTTAGTGCCGCTGCTGGAAGGCACCCAGCAGCTGCATGTCCTCTCAGTCCCTTTTCTCCTTTCTCTCTCTCTCTGTTCTGTATTATTTTCCTGTGAAAGATAGCATCAAGAGTGATTCGTGGAAAGTCACATAGAATAAATCAAAGTAACATTGACCACAGAAATTTGGTCGGAAGATAGCTCAAAGCTTCTCCATGATCAATGGCCTCCATAGACAGTGTTCCTTAGCCCACTTGCAAACACAAATAAACACACATACACACACACACCTGAATGACAGGCAGTCCATAATATTAAACAGAGTGGCAACTGAGTGGTGAGTGCAGCTGTGCATTTATCTTGCTTGTCATCTCTCTGCAGGGTGACCACTAATACATGGGCAAAACAAGAAGAAATGGACCACCAAATCAGAGGACGGAAGAAGCCCACAGCTCTGCATAAAATATATAAGTGCAACTGCAAACTCAAAAACAATCCCTGTCATTTAAATAGAAGCACAATTTTTTTGTCAGTGCCCTATGTTGGTTTAATTATGCTAGCCTAGGCACTGGTGGCGTATAGCCAGTGACAGTTCTGTGGCTGTGGAAGATGTAAAGCACTGAAGAAATGGCTGTTTGCATCCAAACTCTTTCTTGAAATATCCCAGGTTTCCCTTCACTCCTTCCTCCATTATGTTCTTCCCTCTTCCTGTCCCACTTTACAATTAGCAAAATTACACTAAGTAAATATTAGGACTATTTTGTTAGGTGCAAACATTCTTCTTTCCCTCATATGATCGCTGTTGAATCTGTGTCCTGGAAACAATAGATGTCTTTACTGAAGGTGGCCATCTTAGCTTGTTCCAGATAATACAAACAGAGAAATTTCCTTTTGGGAAATACTGGGTTGATTTAAGCTGACCTGGGAAGTAAGAATGAAAAATTCTTGGTAATGCTGGATTTTCCCATGAAATGCTTCAGGATGAAGAAAACATCATGAGGGTATCTCCAAGGTAAATTGATTTGTATAGGAACAAAACCTGGGGCTTTCAGAAACTTTTTCATCATCTGCAAGGGCTCTTTGTATGCCTTTCCTTGCCACTGCTGTACAACCCTTGGAAAAGTGCAACCACTGGTGTATTGGACCCCAGCCAGCACCTCTCACCTTAATGGGGAAAACCATGGCGAGGTGATCAGTGTGATTGCCTGCTCAGTCTGCAGTCCAAGTCATAACTGGGGATGGACAACTTGAAGGCCTGCTGCTTTTCCTTCTGACAATTTCATTTGTATCCTTCCTTTCTCCCAACATGGCACCCATGTTGACTTGCAACATACATCAAAACAGAGTACAGTTAAGAAAGCATACAATCCAACATTTCACAGATGAAAATTAGGTCTTATGTAGGCAAGCAATATCAAAGTGTGGTCAAGGTGGCAAAAGTTATTAATGAAGAAGACACAAGCTAAGAGACGCTGCAGTAGTTGGATTATGCCTGAGCTGACTGGGAAGGACAAGGTTCCGCTTGCTCCACTCCTATCCCTCTTCCTGAGCTGAGTGTGAGCTGAGAACAAAGGTGGAAGTTGGGAGGAGGAAAGAAAAACTGAGACATTTTAAGAGCAGCTGAGAAAGTGGGGAACAAAGAATTAATTAGGACTGTCTCTAACAAACTGGGGCCATTTCCGCACTGGACTGTTATAGCGTGATGATTCCACTTTCAACATCCTATAGAGTCCTGGGGTTTGCAGTTTAGGGAGGGGCCGGCGGGAGTGTAGTGGGAGTATAGTGCGGAAATGGCCTGGGACAGCTGGGGGATATGAATCACCCTAATACAAAGTTTCTTTAAAAAAAAAATAGGTATACCAAAACTTTAATTTAAAACAATTTAACAACTCAGTTAAGACATAATAATGATAATATAGTACACTCCTGTTAAAAGACCTTCTGAAATGGCCAGGTCAAAATGAAGGGTCTCAGTGAACAAAAACGTCTTTACCTGCTGGCAGAAAGAAAGTATAGTGGGAGCCAACCCGGCCTCGTGAGGTAGAGTTCCACAGTAAGGAGCCAACCAGTGAGAGGTCTCCCTCCTGTGTCCTCACCAAATGTGACTGGCCCAATCCACATCATTACCCAGAAAGTCCCCATGCAACATCACAAGCAATTTGTGCATTGCGGATCACAAAATCACGCACCTCACATATTATGACACCTTAGCTTACCTTCCAGCTCAGAAGATGTCATAAGATTGATTGAGATGCCTCCTTCTCTCCTTCTTCCTGAAGCAATGCTTCCAATGAAGACAGACCATTGGCTAGTAGCAGAGCACTTCACATAGTTTGGTGTGCCTGTCCCCCTATTATTTATTTGTTTTTTGGGTGCAGGGCTATGAACCTCTGCCCCTCATGATGGGTGCCCATTGCAGAAAAAGGGAATGCATGACCTCACTTCTTATTCTATAGTAGCTAAATTGTGGTTTAGCAAGCCAGGGACTATGGTGTAGCAAGCCAAATCACAGATAATGTCCATGGCCATTTCCGCCCTACACTGTTATAGTGCTATTATTCCACTTTTAACATCCTGTGGAATTCTGGGGTTTGCAGTTTAGTAAGGCCAAAGAGCTCTCTGGATGAGAATTCTAAATGCCTCTCCCTAAACTGCAAACCTCAAGATCCCATAGGATGTTGAAAGTCGAATAATAGCACTATAACAGTGTTGTACAGAAAGGCCCTAAGTCCACAACATCTGATGAAGTAGATTTAGTCTACAAAAGTGTATGCTTCTTTCTTTCCATTAATCTCAAAAGTACTGCAAGGTCCCTTTGCATGCCTCATAATGGCAGTTCTATAACTAAAATAAGCAAGAAGTCACATTAGTTTAAGAAATAAAGTTGTGTCTCATGTTTCTGTCCCCTGCCACAAGCTACTTCAGTGAACAGCCCATTCTTTTACCACTTATTAATCATAACTGTATATAAAACAGTACTTAAAGTGTGTGAGAGCAGGAACCAATTTGCAGTAAGTGAACTTGGACAGTTCCATGAGCAGAACTCTAATACAGTATCCTACTATCAAGAAGCAAATTGTTTCTTCCTTTCACAGTTATGCTGCCAAAGAAGCTCTCCAGTCAGCCAACTCAGCAGTGTGTGAGTAAGAAAGCATGTGTGTAAGTTCCCTTAAGGAAAGGTCTGGATGTTTTGTCCAGCACAGAGTGTCTACATTCAATTCACAGTCATGGAAGTGGAGTTGTACTTGCAGTGCTAAAGGTAGTACATTTAATTGTGTACCATAATTGCCGGCATATAAGGCGCACCCGTGTATAAGACACACCCAAATTAGACACTGGCAAATACTATTTGCCAACATATAAGACACAGTGGTGTATAAGACACACCCCATTTTCAAACAGTATTTTTCAGAGGGGAAAGTGAGTCTTATACACCAGCAAATACAGTATCTGGTTGCATGTTCAGTTGCACATTTGGGTTTGCATTCAGCTATGCAGTCTTGCCATTCAACACCAGTGTGGCATGGCACACTGTATAAATCTGCAGGTGGAGATTTGCAAAGGACATCTGCAATCACAGTATGCAATGTGCAACCACAGTGCAAAACTACAATGCACACCGCTGCTGTATACCCCAGTCAGCTTCCTTCACTGTGATTAGAATATACTGGTTGCAGTATGTTAAATGATTTGCCCCATGTGTCTTGCACAACTTACACATGCACATGTCACTAACAAGATCCCTGCTATTGTGTAGGATCTCAGCCTATATATCTATATATCTGGTCTGAATCATATTTGTTAGTCTCAGCTAGAGTAGACCCATTGAATCATCTCTTGCCTGCTGAAACAACATGCTATGTACGTCTAGTTTATTCAATGTCTATTCTAGGTGGCTCTGCTAATACGATCCAAGCCATATGCATATACCTACACACACACACATCAGAGGTGTGTAACCACCAGTCTGCAAACTATATGTCTGAGAGAAACAAATACATAGGATTGTACTGTAAGTTGTGCTGGGGAATGGATAAGGACAGAGGAGTGGATGTGCTTAGTGGCCATGGATGCTAACTGACTTTTGGAAAGAAGCAATAGAACACCCGGGGCACCTTTTAGACTACACAAATATAATACTCAGATCCCATTTTAGCTGTCATGGTTGCATCCTGTGGTATCCTGGGGTTTGTAGTCTGGTGAGGCCCAAGAGCTGTCTGGCAGAGAATTCTAAATGCCCCTGACTGATTTGCAAATCCCAGGATTCCATAGGACAGAACCACGACAGTAAAGGCGGTATCGTAGTGCTATATTTGTGTAGTATAAAAGAGCCCTTGGTAGGGAAAAGAGAATGTAATGATGTAACCTGGAAAAGGCTGTTGCTTGCTGCCTGGGACCCTCACTTGCCCTGCAATGGGTTGTACCTGTCTTCATATATTTAAGACATTTATAGTACAAGGCAAAAAAAAAAAAAAAAAAACACAAAACGATAAAATACAAGAGAAAGGAGGGAGGGAGGGAGGGAGGGCAATATTAAATAAAATAAATCTTCAGACCTTTGTCTGAAATTTAAAGGAACTAGCCAAACTGCTAGATCTATTGAGGGATAGGTTCAGCCTTTAAAGTTCAGATTACAGCCCCCAGCAGATTCACCACATCATTGACAATGACACCACCAGCTGCCATCTGAGTCTGTCGCTGCCTTTCTTGTGCAGTTTCAACTACGTAGTCCCAAAAATGGAAAGATTTCAATTGGTATTAGAAGAAAAACAATAATGATGGTGCTTAACTTTAACTAGGCAACACACCAAACGTTTTGGGTTATTACCATTTGGTAAATGGGAGTGCTATATATCTGTATACCACATAGTAATGAGTTGCAGGTGGCAGAATCCTTTATTTAAATAAGCCTACTGTATTTTAGATCAATGCTTCTCAGGGTATCTTGTTCAGAGAAATGGCAATTATATATTTTTTTCCCATTGTGCCAGGGACCAGCACTGTATTTTCATTCACTGGCTACAATTGGGGCTTCCTGGAACTTGCTGGGGACTGGCAGCCAATTATTGAAGGACCGGCACCGGTCCAGGGACCACCACTTTGAGTAGCACTGTTTTAGATAATGCAGTTCTTTTTTTCCACAAAACACGAATGGTCACTATAGCATGAAAGAAGGATCATGTTAGCCCTATTAGTGTAAAGCAAACTGTGCTCTGGCAGGTAGGGCTGTAAAACCCAGTTGGCATTTATGGTCACAGTAGCACTGAAAGTCTTGTTGGGACAAATGAGTATGATTCCATCTTGGCTGGAAAGTAATCTGGCCCACAGCAAATGATTTTTCAGTATATTATAGCTAGTTGATGGAAAACAGTTCATTTGAAATGTATGCACCTTGGGCGGCTTTCCCAGCTAAAATGAAGGCAGTTCAGGAACCGATGAAAGTTTTAAACCGTTCAAAGCCTTAAACAGGGAAAAAATCAGGAATATGTACTACACAACAAATATGACCAGTGAGTTATGGGATAATAAAGTGAGAAAGTCTATGCTTTCCGCACAAGTACTTTCTATACAAGTCAAAACTTGACTGGTTCCATTTTAAAAAATCCTTGTAATCTGTACTCTAAATTAGAAATATTTTTATGAGTGATTTTAAGAATTGCTTTTAGACTAATGGATACATTCTAAATTATAATTTAGGAAGCAGGGGGATATAAATCTCATGGAACCTAGTGTCAGACTAGAGTTAAGAGAAATGTATATTTCCTGTGATTAACTCATTTTCTTCTCAGAAATATATGCCCCAGCCATCAAACTTGCTAATTATGTCCATGTTTATCTTCCAATGACCAATCACAAAACAATGCAACACTAAATGCAAGGTACATAGGTAAGAAACAGTGCTATGATAAATAGATATCTTTCTCTGACTGGGGAATTACTTCTGCCAAAAACATACTAAATAGAGTCTTTTGTTTCTAAGTAGACATGGATGGGATTGCGCTGCCAAGATGAAATCTTGTGCATCTTTTACTTGGGGCTTACTTCTAAGTAAACATGCAGAGGATTAGCAGTTATCATTTGCAAATCCCACAACAACAACATAAATCAGTGCTTCCCAAGCTGATGCCTTTCAGACCAACACAGATATGTGGACCAGCACCTTGAAAAGAGTTGACATAAAAAACATTGGTGGCCCAATGTTGAAATTCTCAAGGCAGATTTGCTTTCAACAGTCCCATATCTGTGAAATGGGATGCCTGAAACAACTGATTTGACAAACAGAATGAAATTAAACCAGATTGCCTCCCTGCAATCTGTGGATTTTTAATGGTCATATCCTGAGCTACCCCTAGATTAACTATGACAATTGCACTGCTGTAACTATTTGTGGGTGTTTCTGTGTGGAGGATATCACTATCCTGAACCCCAGGCTGGATTTCCTTAACATCTCCACAGTTGAGAAAGATGATAGGGTCTGAAATAACATAGGATCAGGGGCCATATTCTAGGTATGGAGATATGTATGCAGGACTGAAAAACAGGATAGAGGTATAAGACCTGAGATACTGTCTGAAGGCATGTAGTGCACCAACAGTAAATGGAATTCCATCATAGAGAAAGTCAGCATGTAAATGTGACAATTAAGAGGGATGTAAATCTTTGCCAGACTTGCTTTCACTGCATTTCTCAGAATGCAGTTGGCATTTTTGTCCTTTCTCAATTCTGTATCCAGTTGTAAGATTCACTATCAGAAAACATTCAACATATATGGACAGAGTTTGTGTATTGTCTGATGTAACCACAAGGACAGAGTTCTGTTGTCTTTGTTACATCTGATGATATCATTCCTTCGCAAACCCCACTTTTTCAGCCTGGTAGCAGCCCAACTGAAGGGTTTCCAAGGTGATGCAGATCTGGATGCTGGGAAATGACTTCCGCAGTGCTCAT
>CAOLHI010006199.1:0-40502 GCA_948474755.1 Ctenosaura bakeri
TTAATGAATCCCCTACCACCAGCACCTTTCTTTTCTTCTTGTTGCAGTTGGTGATTATGTTGGCTTCTTCCTTGGCTTCAAGGTCTTTTGTTGGTGGTCTCTTGTTTGCACATCTTCACCACTGTTATGCTCAGGAAGATGTAAGAAATTGTTTAATTGGAGCGGTTCTGGATCCCTTGTGTGTGTTCTGTGGTGACTGCCCTCCAGGGTGATATCTCTCTGTTACAGTCTTGCTAAAAAATTTTTGCAGTTTCTTGCTGTTGGTTCTGCAGGATCAATTCTCCCTGAGTTCTATCCAGGCTCTGTCTACTCTAATGTGTTGAAGAGTCTCAACTTGTATCTGAAATGCACTGACCTTCTCTCCCAAGAGAGCTACGAGCAAGTGTAGTGTAGAACACTGCACACACATTGCAGCAGATGACTACAGATCTTTCTGCCTCCATTCTTGCAGTTATTTTAATCCCCTTTCAGACTGTAATAACTCTATGACATAACTGCAGGGTGTGCTGCTGACTCAAAAGCTTGTTATTTCATGAAACTCTTGATAAAGCTGTTTTATTTCACCTCTGTAAAATTAACCTAGTGAAACTGAATGATCTTATGGAATCAGCAAGTCACAGTGAGGACATTCAGAAAGCTATGACCAAGTATGAACATCACAGAAATCTAAGTATCATTTACATTTTTCAGAGTGTATTTTGTCATGGGAAGCAAAGTCGAACAATCAGCCTTAATTCAAGATATGAGGTACGGTGGCCCCTCAACTTTTGCAAGGGTTCAGGAAGCAGAACCCTTGCAAAAGTCAAAACCGACAAATAATTCGCCCCCCCACCGCCCAAGTGACTGCTCCCCCTCTCATTCCCTTCCAGGACTTCCTCTCCATTTGCTTGCCTGTTGCCCAAGCAGGCTGCCTTACTTCCAAACGGCAAGGGAACAGGAGGGGGCAGCCCTACACCAGAAGAAGACTTGTGCATGCCTTCCCTCCTCCTCCATTCACTCGCATTTTGCTTCCACGTGCAGGACTGCCCCCTCCCATTCTCTTTCCTTTTGCCTGAGTGCATGGAAGAAGGCAGGAGGGAAGAAAGGGTGGATACGAGTGGGCGCCTCCCAAATAATCAAATTCAGGATTGTGGAGGGAGAACTGTACTCTTTAAAAATCCAAGAGATAAATGGCTTCCACTACAGCATCATAAATTGACAGCATTCAAGGTTGAAAATAAACTCTTTGTGTGTGTTAAAAGAAATGCAATGGAAGCTATAAATCTGTTTGCTGCAACAGTATTAAAGGAGAGATGATTGACTAGAAATAGTTTTACGTGAATTTGATATGCAATTTGATTGATTCATAGTGAGTTTTATCAATACCTACTTACAAGTAAGCCCCATGCAATTTAGTGGTCCCTACTCCCAGTTAAGAGTCAAGGACTGCACCCACAACTAAGAATAGAATGGGGGGGGCAATATTTTTTTCCAAATGCAATTTACTTTCTGCTGGATCTGATGACTGAACTGCCACTCTGATTTACTTCCACTAAAGACATTCCCATGCTACAGTAGAAAGGGAAAATACTCAATGCTATCCCTGTATTATCTTTTCACAGTCACAGTCAAATAAAGACTTCTCTATTTTGACAGGCATTTGATAAGTGACTGTATGAGGCCCATCTCACCAAAACAACATGCTGGCTCTTGCTAATTGTTATACTGTGTGTGTGTGTGCGTGTGCATGCACATGAGCGTGTTTAATGGTTTTGATTGTTTAATCTTGTTTTAACTTTTGTCTCTTGTGAATTTTTAGAAATGTGTTTCTTTATTTGCTGTAAGCCAAACTGGGAGAGAGTCAGGGAGAGATTTTATGCCCATAGTGCAGGAACATGGAAATGATGTTGAGAGAAAATGTCTTAAAACATCTTCTGTGCCTCAATCTTCTCCCAAAAGGAAAACTGTGCTCTATCTCATGAAAAAAGAACGAATGGTTTAGTAAGGGGACTGCAGCTTAAAGTAGCTAAAGAGATAGCAAACAGAATATTTAGCTATTCTAAATGAATTCAAGTTTCCAGAGCTGGAAGAACTGCATCCAACAGTAGTAAAGGAACTTGCAAGTGTAACCTCAGAGTCATTGTCAATAAGCTTTGAGAATTCTAGGAGAACAGGAGAGGTCCTAGCATACAGGAAGAGGACAAATGTGGTCCCCATCTTCAAAAACGGCAGAAAAGAGTAATACTGACAAATCAGTTTGATATCAATAGTAGGAAAAGTACCAGAAAAAGTTCCAGAACAGATAATTAAACAGTTAGTCTGTACACACTCAGGCCCTTTTCGCATTGAGGCTTCTCGCGCGAGCGGGGAGGGCGGCTCGCGTGAGAAGGCTCGTCCGGGAGGGTGCTGCTTCCCCCTCGTTCCTTCCGCAGGCGAAGGAATGAGGTGGGAAGCAGCAGCCTCGCGCAAGCCGCCCTCCCCCGCTCGCGTGAAGCAGGAGGCTGTCGCGTCCGTCCCCCCCTGCTCGCGCGAAGCAGGAGGCTGTCGCGTCCATCCCCCCATGCTCGCGCGAAGCAGGAGGCTGTCGCGTCCATCGTGCTAGCGCCCCGCCCCACCCCACCCCTTCCTTCCGCAGGGGCGGAGGGAAGGAAGTGTGACCCGGCCGCCTCCCCGACGCTCCGCACAGGAGGTAAGTGCGCGTGGGCGCCGGGAGTGTTGCACGAGCGCGGGTGATTTTCGCTTTGAGACGAAAATCAAAAAACCCGCGATCGCGCCGCTGCAGCCCCGTGAGCGCGGCGGAAGTGGGAGTGCATCGTGCGGAGCGACGCTCCCACTCCCGTGGGGCTCAGGGGGCTCTCGCGCGACAGAAAGCCCGTGTGAAAAGGGCCTTAGAAAAGGATGCTGCCATTACTAAGCAGCAGAATGGGTTTCTCAAAAACAAGTCATGCCAAACTAATCTTATCTCTTTCTTTGACAGAACTATAAGCTTGGTAAATCAGGGGAGTGCTGTGGGTTTAATATATCTTGATTTTAATAAAGCTTTTGACAACATCCCCCTTTATATTCATGTAGGCAAGCTGATGAACTGTGGGCTAGAAAGTGTTGTTGTTATATAAATGTGTAAATGGTTGACCGAGTGAACCCAGAGTGTTCACCAATGGTCACTTTCCATCCTGGAGGAAAGTGATTAGTGGGTGTCTTATGGGTCTGTCCTGGGCCTGGTGGTGGTGTTCAACATATTTATAAATAATTTAGATTTTCAGATGATACTGAATTAGGGAGAACAGCTAATAAGTTGGAGGATAGAATCAGAATTCAAAATAACCTTGACAGATTGGAGAGCTGGCCCGAACCTAACTAAAGAATTTCAACAAGGATAAATGTAAAGCTTTACATCTAGGCAGGAAAAACAAAATGAACAAATATAGGATGAAAAAACACCTGGCTTGAAAACAATATATATGAAAAGGACCACAAGCTAAGCATTAGTCAACAGGTGGCCAAAAAAGCCAAAGCAATTTTAGGTTGTATCAACAGAAGCATAGTGTCCAGATCAAGGGAAGTAGTAGCACCACTCTGTTCTGCATTGGTCAGACTTCACCTGAAATACCATGTCCAGTGCTGGGCACCATAGTTCAATAAGGATATGGACAAGCTGTCAGGAATTTCTCCCTGCCGGGCCACAGCCAGCAAGGGAGAAGAGAGGTCAGGAACACTTGTGGAGTCCGAATATACCAAACACCAGGAAAACACAAGCCAAGCCAGGTCAAGGTCCAGTCCAAAGCCAGGTCAAGGTCCAGTCAAGGTCCATTCAGGAGGCAGAGATCTGTCTGGAGGGTTTCAGGGAACAGGAGACACAAAGATTGTGAGGGCTTGCTCATAATTTCCTGCAAACAAGGAGCAGCCACACTGGCAGACTTAAATATCCCCTGTGAGCAGGTGCTGCTCGTTATTTTTTCCTCAGCCTAGTCCAAGCAGCCTCCCTCTCTGCAACCCGTTTCAGCCTTCTGTGTGATTGAGGGCCGATGGGCACAGCTGGCTGCAACTCTTCTGCATCACTGCTGGTTCCCTCTCCATCCTGAGCTGGCTGGGGAAACTCAGTTTCTGTTTGACCTTACAGTGCAGGGGATGTTTGCATACTACGGTTATGATATGTCTGGTGAGAGCACTAGATATCCTTTTGATATCAAATAATTTGGCCTTTGCTTGATCTTTCTCTGCCACCCTACTCTACGTGTTTGCAGAGGTCCACCGAACAAGCATGTATTAGGCGCGGCCGTTAATGGTTGTACATTCCAAACCTCATTTAGGCAGGCAACTTAAGCCTCTCCTATGCTTCAGGGAAAAACCCTCTTGCAAACCAGCCTTGCTCAGCACGAATCCACACAAAGACGCACGGCCGAGCCCGAGCCATTCCTTTATATTGGGCCATTTGCATACTGTCCATACTATTGTCATCAAGCGCTAAGCTCATCATGTAAAACCTGACCTTTTCCAACTCCTTTGTCCAGCTCCAAATTCCCTTTGTTCTCACCAAGCATGGCATGGCCTATAGGTAAAATCCACCCTATAAAAGGTCCCCTTTTCCAAGTCCTCCTTGGAACACTTTGGATCATCCTGGACTTCCATCCACCCTTGCTGCCGTTCTGTTCAGTGAAGTTGTCCCCTCAGCGAGCCGCGTTAAGCTTTCTTCCCCTGCAACCTCCGCTTCTCTCCAGGACTACAAGACCAGGTGTCGTATTACCCATTCCCCAAAAGCTCTCCATTTCTATTTCTAGTTAGCTGTGTGCATGTGGTGTCTTTTATGCTGTTTGTCCTCAATAAATGTTATTTTTGTTACTTTAAAACCTAGTCTGACTACGCTCTCTGACCCGAAGCCGTAGACATAGGGTAAAAGATCCTAGCTAAAGTTGCTCTGCGTCTTGTTAGCTTAAGAGAGTGCTCGAGACTAATTTCCCCATCTTGTGTTGTTGTTTGGTTATTTGGGCCCCTCCCGGGACCCCCAACATACAGGGTAACAGGTTGACTTGCTCAGTAACTGGCTCAGCTCCCTGCACAATCAGTTGCTCCTCAATCACAGCATCATCATCTATCACACAAGCTGGAATGTGTCCAGAGAAGGGTGAGTTTTGAAGAATGAGTTAGAGAGCTCCAACCTTGAGAAGACAAGACTGAGAGGTGACATGAAAACCATCTTTAAATATGTGAAGGGATGTCACGTAGAAGATGGAGCAAGCTTGTTTTCTGCTGGTCCAGAGTCTAGAACATAAACCAGTGAATTCAAATTACAAGAAAAGAGATTGCACTTAAACATTAAAAAGAACTTCTTTATTGTAAGGGACTGTTTGACAGTGGAACAGACTCCCTCAGAGGTTGGCAGACCCCCCCCCAATTTTTGGAGGCCTTTAAACAGAGGTTGGATGGGCATCTTTTGGGAGTACTTTGGCTGTTTGTTCCTGCATGGCAGGGAGTTGAATTAGTGACCCTTGCAGCCCCTTCCAGCTCTAAGACTCCGTGATTCTACGTGTCCTTTATGGGGCAACTAGATTGACTTATGTAGGAATATAGTGATTTGATCATCGTTATAGAGAACTTTGTTGGCATCTTCCAAAATGTAGCTGTACAAGCAAAAGAGCATTGAACAAAATGCTTTGTTGCCATATACTAAATTTTGGTGACCTATGACCACCTATTCCTATGGACAACATGGCTACCCTTGAATGTGTTTCCTATTCCTTTGTGTTCCTCCTTATCCTCTAAGATCTTTGGAGAAACTTTGTCTTACATCTGACCAATGTCTATGGCCTAAGTGCTAGTATATAGGACAGGGCCTTTCTAGGAGTGACGCCCACACACTGGAATTTCCATAGCACAGGAGGCCCATTTGGAGTCTTCTTTCCCAAGTTCAACAGAAGTCTGACCAACTGAAATAATCAGTGGTTCTGAAAACACAGTAATAGTCAATAGTCCTGAAGAGTTCCTTTGGACAACTGAAAAATCAATTCATTTCTATTTATGGTGTCTATAACTTAAATTAATAACTTCTAAGTTTTAAAAAAATGCTGTTTTCTCCATAAAAGAGGGCTCTTGATTCTGTTTTCTTGTTAAAGATAAATAATGTCAAAAAATACTGTTTGTGTTTTATGTGTCTACAGTCTGGCCAAGGCAGGCCAAATTTATTCCAGTGCTCCATTACAATCTAATTTTTCATTCCTTCCTACTTAATTTTAAAATAGTTAAATAATCTAATCTAAATAAAACCTAAATAATCAAAAGACTTCACTTATTTCTCAGAAAGGCACAAGTCATGGTCAAAGATCAACATGTTTTTTGCTTCCAAAGATCTAATAAAAGAAGTTCAAAAAGTTAATATTGTCCCTCAGTTTTTATTAGACCATAATCCAATTTTGATAGCTCTGAAAGAACCAAAAGCTGAATATATTTGGAGATTAAACAAGAACATTTTGAAAAATAATAAAGTTGTGGAACAACTTAGACAATAAATAAATTTATATTTCCAAGAAAATATAAATGAGGAAACTTCCATGCACACTGTCTGGGATGCAGCTAAGGCAGTTTTCCGAGGTTTGATCATATCTCAAGAAGCTCAAATTAAAAGGAAACGGCAAGAGAAAGAAGCTCAAATAGTTAACTTATTGAAAGAGAAAGAAGATGAATTTAAAATGAGACCAAATAATGACAAAATCTTTAAAGAAATTAAAAATCTCCGAAAACAACACACAATTCTGTTAGAATCACAATTGGACAGGAAAATGTTATATATGAAACAAGACCATTTCGAATCAGCAAATAAACCTCGTAGATGGTTAGCACGTAAATTGAGAAAAGATAAGGAAAAAAGAATAACTACAGGAGTTAGAATTGGAGACAAAATGATACAACAAGAAGAAATAAAGCGAGCTTTCTATCAATATTTTTCAAACCTATATGCAGATGGTACAAAACACGATAACACTTCTCAAAGAATTAGGGACTATTTAAGAGAAATTAACATACCACAATTAACAGGGTTCCACAGGGTTCTGTCCTGGGCCCAGTGCTGTTCAACATTTTTATCAATGACTTGGATGAAGGAATAGAGAGCATGCTCATCAAATTTGCAGATGATACCAAATTGGGAGGGGTTGCTAATACGCCAGAGGACAGGATCAAAATTCAAAATGACCTGGATAGATTGGAGAGCTGGGCCAAGGCGAACAAAATGAAATTCAACAGAGAGAAGTGTAAGGTCCTACACTTAGGTAGAAAAAATGGAATACAGAAATATAGGATGGGGGACACGTGGCTGGATAGCAGTACGTGTGAAAGGGATCTAGGAGTCTTCATAGACCACAAGCTGAACATGAGTCAGCAGTGTGATGCGGCAGCCAAGAAAGCCAATGCAATTCTCAGCTGCATCAATAGGAGTATGGTGTCTAGATCGAGGGAGGTACTGGTACCACTCTACTCTGCTCTGGTTAGACCCCATCTTGAATACTGTGTCCAGTTCTGGGCACCCCAATTCAAGAAGGATATTGACAAGCTGGAGCAAGTCCAGAGGAGAGTGACCAAAATGGTGAGAGGCCAGGAAGCCATGCCCTATGAGGATAGACTTAGAGAGCTGGGTATGTTTAGTCTGCAGAAGAGAAGGTTAAGAGGGGACATGATAGCCATGTTTAAATATTTGAAGGGATGCCACGTAGAGGAAGGAGAGGGCTTGTTTTCTGTTGCTCCAGAGACCAGGACAAGGAGCAATGGATTCAAGCTGCAGGAAAGGAGATTCCACTTGAACCTCAGGAAGAACTTCCTGACAGTCAGGGCTGTCCGGCAGTGGAATATGCTGCCTTGGAGTGTCGTGGAGTCTCCTTCCTTGGAGGTTTTTAAGCAGAGGCTGGATGGCCACCTGTCAGGATTGCTTTGAGGGTGTTCCTGCATGGCAGGGGGTTGGACTGGATGGCCTGTGTGGTCTCTTCCAACTCTAGATTTCTATGATTCTATGATTCTAACAGAAGAACAAGTGGATCAAGTTAATAGACCAATCACACTAAATGTAATTTCTGAAGCGATCCAAAAAAATGAAACCAGGGAAATCTCCAGGTCGCGACAGATTTTTGGCTACTTTTATAAAGTTTTTGAAAAAGAGGTGATATATCCCCTACATGAAATTATAAATCAATTGATGACCGGAGAAATTCCCAAGTCAAGGAAATCCGTGAATGTGACTCTGATCCCTATAGAAGAGAAAGATCCTAAATTATTATCAAGCTACAGGCCGATCTCTTTGCTTAATGTTGATTATAAAATATTTACGAAGATCCTTGCAAAGAGGTTAAAAATAATACTATCAGACTGGATCCAGGAAGATCAGGTTGGTTTCTTACCATGTCGCCGTCTAAAAGATAATGTTAGAATGATCTTGAATGTAATGTAATCCACCATGTTGAATCTCACAAAAAGAAGAAATTAGGTTTAATTTTCCTGGTTGCCAAAAAAGCGTTTGACAATGTGTCATGGCAGTTCTTATTGGCAGCTCTTCAAAAAATGAACTATGGTAAAAAAAAAAAAAATTTAAAATTTGGATAAAAACATTATATTCTGATCAATATGCTCAAATAATTATTAACTCTGAAAAAACCGAAGCTTGCCAGATTAGAAGAGGTACTAGACAGGGTTGCCCCCTCTCACCACTACTTTTTCTAATTATTATAGAAGTTCTTCTGATTCAATTAAGACAAAACAATGCTATAAGAGGGATCAAGACTGGGAAAGCTGAAGTGAAAGTAAGAGCATATGCGGATGATCTTGTTATTATAATAGAAGATCCGTTGCGTTTCCTAAAACCTTTAAATCAGATGTTAGAAGATTTCAGGAACTTGTCTGGTTTTAAAATTAATCAAGAAAAAACAGCCCTGCTAACCAAAAATATGACTTTAATTGAAGAGAAAGAATTGTAAAGTCAAATTAACTTTAAAATAGAAAAGAAGATTAAATATCTGGGAATCTGGCTAACATAGAAAAACCAAGATTTATTTCTCAATAATTATGACGAGAAATGGAAAGAGATCAAAAAAGAGATTGAATTTTGGGGGAAGTTAAAGCTTTCCCTTTTGGGAAGAATCTCAGCAATCAAAATGATGTTACTACCTCAAATTAATTTTCTCTTCCAAAACTTACCATTAATAATAAAGGCTGATATCTTTAAACGATGGAAGAAAGAACTGACTAAATTCATCTGGGCAGGAAAGAAACCCCGAATCAAATGGACCTCCATGACGGATGTTAAAGAAAAAGGGGGCTGACTTCACGCTGTATATACATGCAGATATTATGTGCTGGATAACAGATTGGTTAAGATTAGAAAACAGCAAAATTATGCTTTTTGAAAGAGCAGGTATTGACAATGGATTACATTTTTATTTATGGTTTTCCAAAAGAAACAACCACAAAAAGAATTTGTTGAACATCCTATAAGGAAAATCCTATATTTTTCATAGAAAAAGTTTAGAGAACAGTTATGCCCTAAGCTCCCAGTTTGGATATCTCCAATAGAAGCTTTTTTCCAAGACGAACCTAAAATACAGAGATGGTGGACCTATAAAGAGTTGTTAAAATTTGAAGATAGCATGCCAATGCTCAAGAAAAGAGAGGAACTTTTACAGGAGGGAGTTGACTGTTCATGGTTCCTTTATGATCGCTTGCTTGCCAGATTTAAGCAGGATTGTAGCGAAGGAAAGATAAATAACAAAAAGACAGATTTAGATATTATTTTAGATAGAGAAGACAAACAGTTGACTTCAAAGTTTTTTAAACTATTATTAAAATGGGATCTTGAGCAGGAGGTGATCAAAAATACAATGATTAAATGGGCCCAAAATGTAGGGCATCCAACTGAATTGCAAAATTGGGAACAAACATGGATGAATTTGAATTTTACATATTGTCAAACATTTAAAGAAAATTATTATAAAATGTTCAACAGATATTACTTAACACCAGCAAAATTGGCAAAGATCTACAAATGCAACAATGATAAATGTCGGAAATGTAAGGTTGAAAGATGGACATTTTATCATTGTTGGTGGGATTGTGAAAAAGCCAAAGTATATTGGAAAAATATCCATATGGAAATTTCAAAAATGTTAAACACAAATTTCCCCATGGTACCAGAAAGTTACTTGTTGAATACGGTTGAGCTAATTGAGGGATGTATTGGGAGGCATAAAAGAAAAATATTTTTATATTTGACAACTAAAGCCAGAATATTATTTGCCAAGACTTGAAAAAGGTTGTACAAGATATACGATTTGATGCAAATAGACGAACTTACTATTTTGTTGAACGATAACTCCTTGGATAGATATTGAGAAGAATGGGGAGAAGTGTGTAACTATCTGGAAAAGAGATGGGGGGCTCTTTCAGTAATCACGCTGAGAGACTGAGGATAGCTCTTAGGTTGAAGTTTGATTACAGAGATTACTTAACTTCATTCCACGTATTTTATATTGGTATTGGGGATATTTATCAATGGCAAAGGAATAATTGTATGTAAATGTAATTATATTTGTAATTGTATGTAATGCTTCCAGAATTCTCCTTTATTTAGAAGTCTTTTTTTCTTTTTTACCTGTTTATTTGTTGTATGCAAGATGAGAATAAAATAAAATAAATAAACAATTAATCTATTAAATATATGGCTTTCTATATACTTTAGTATGCATTTTTAAAGAATCATGCAGTCACAGAGCAGTACACAAGTAACACAGCAAGAACAGGTTGCAGATTGAGATAATGTTAATGGGTTGAAATGTCATTTAATACGTTCCATGCAATTCATAAATACTTTAGCAGACCAATTATTTTACAAGTTACTGTATGTACCCTTAGGATATATATTATTTTCCTTGTGATTAGCATAGGATTCCTAAGTGCTTGACTAGTCTTCTGTATCCCTAGCAATTTCTTAAGTCCCAGTGTAAGTTCTTGAAGCATACTCATTTATAACACAAGCTTTCTATGTACTGGGTTTGTGTGTGTGTGTGTTCTGTGAGCTAATATTTTTAGCAGATCATTGTACATTATGTATTTATTTATGTCACATTGCCCATACAAGGCATCAAGTGTGCCAGTTCTCCCCTCATCTCCCTCCCTCATTCATCAGCCACACACAAGGTACGCACATATACATATAGAAAAACAGCAATCAGCAACAGAAGCTAATGCCATGTAAAGCCTTAAAAACCATAGTTTATGAATTCAGTGGTCATGCTACAAAACAGTAAACACAGAAAACAATAGAACTGGTATATCTTCAGGATGCCATATATAGTGTCATTTGGGCTTTAAGAGGGTTAAAAATGATCCAGTGTCTAAATGAGAGAATTGTTTATTGTCTTCTTCTTTTCTTCTCCTTGTCATTGTATGCCTTAAAGTCATTTCCAACTTATGGAGACCCTAAGGTTCCTATCACAGGGGTTCCTGGGGCTAAGAGTGTGTGACATAGCCAAGATCACCCAGTGAGTTTCTATGGCTGAGCAGGGAACGGAACCTTGGTCTCCAGGGTCGTATTCCAGTGCTCAAACCACTATGCCATGCTTCTTGCCCATGTCAATTGTGGAATCACATTCTATGCAGCATTTTAAACAAGATGGAACGGGGAGAAAGTGGTAGGAAAATGGTATTTTCCAGCAACATAATGTCATATGTTGAGAAAACTACAGCTTCCTTACAAAGGAAGCATTTCCTCACATTTGAATCACCCACAATGATTTGGAAACCACTGGAAATTCTTGGCTTCTCTGAAAGATTATCGCTCAGCTCTTGTAAGCTGTGGCTGTCCCTGGGCAAAGGGGAGAGAGCTGTCTCTCTGTCACCATCTAGGCTGCCCATATCATGATTTCAGGCTGCTTGCCACTCTCTGTTTTGTTCAAGATGAAAACAGTGTGGGGTAGTGGTTTGAATGATGGACTAGGACTCTGCGAGACCAGGATTCAAATTCCCAACTCAGCCATGGGAACCTACTGGGTGACCTTGGGCATGTCAAACTCTCTCAGCCTCAGAGGACTGCCATGGCAAACCCCCTTGGAAGAAATCTTGCCAAGAAAACCTCATGATAGGTTTGCCTTAGGGTTGCCCTAAGCTGGGAACTACCTGAAGGCACACAACAACACAATAACCATATGAACAGGCGCATCTGCAATCCTCCTGCCTACATAGTTCAACAGGAGTGTGAGACAGATGCTCTCTTACAAACAAAGGCAGTGACTGAGAATTTCTGGAATGCTGTGGATGAGAGTGGAACTGGTCATCATCAGGAACCCAGTTTCTGAAGGCAGGCAGCACTGATCATAGAAAGACCATTTTGGTGTTATCCCTGTGGTATAAAACATTCTGTTAGATACATATCCAGCTAAAAGCTTATAAATAAATAATTGGGAAGAAGGAAGAGGGGAAGCTTCCCACATTAACGTCATAAAGTTTATGGCATGATATCCCATCTACTGCAAACTCTCTGTATCACATGTTTAGTCTGCAGAAGAGAAGGTTAAGAGGGGATATGATAGCCACGTTTAAATATTTGAAGGGATGTCATGTCGAGGAGGGAGCAGGCTTGTTCTCCACTGCTCCAGAGACTAAGACAAGGAGCAATGGGTTCAAGCTGCAGGAAAGGAGATTCTACTTGAATCTCAGGAAGAAATTCCTGATGGTCAGAGCTGTCTGGCAGTGGAATGTGTTGCCTTGAAGTGTGGTGGACTCTCCTTCTTTGGAGCTTTTTAAGCAGAGGCTGGATGGCCATCTGTTGGGAATGCTTTGATGGATGTTCCTGCATAGCAGAGGGTTGGACTCAATGGCCCCTGTGGTCTTTTCCAACTCTATGATTCTATGCTGTGCAGAATACTGAATCTACATACCATAAATACAGTGAGAACAAAAGATAACCACTATCAGAGGATGAACCTGTCCACCTGATAGTCTTCCAACCAAGTATGACATTGTGCACCAACAGCTTCTTTGCAGTAATGGCTGCTATATCAGTATAGAGAACCAGGCATCTTCAGGACACTCCAAAGAAGTAAAGAAGGAAGATGGGCACTGTTCTCTCTGCTGCCTTATGTGCAGTTACCATAACAACTCCACATAAGGCTTCAATAAAAATAGAAACCATTATTCCCTCCTGTTCTCACTTTGTTTTCTAGGGTCGACCTGCTTCGGAAGAACTTATTTCAGAGAGTTACAAACGCTACTTTAAAATTTACCATCCAAACGGATGAGAACTACAATTTAAAAAGAGGCAACCCAACAGGAAGCAAAAAAAAAAAAAATTCTTTTCAAAGTAGCATTCACTGGTGACAATGGGTGCCGCACCTGGATGTGACACCGTAAAAGTATTGGAAAGGGCGTTGGCGTTTTCCTCGTGTAGATACTAATAACAGAGAACCTCAGGCATGGGCTAGAAAGGGCCATCATGTGCTCTGGGCGCACAAAAGAGAAGGCCTGGGGTGGGTCCTATTCTTAGAAACTGAGGGTTAGAATCTCACCTCCCAGTAATTTCATTAGAGAAGGTGCCAAGATATATAATCTAGGCAGGAGAACTGTGGACAGATGGCGTTCGAGGTGAAGTGGGGTCGCGTCACTCGCAGGCCATTTCCGCACGACACGCTTGTAGCGCGATGATTCCACTTTCACCCTCCTATGGCATCCTGGGGTTTGCGGTTTCGGGAGGGGCCGGCCCCTCCCGAAACCGCAAACCCCAGGATGCCATAGGAGGTTGAAAGTGGAATCATCGCGCTACAAGCGTGTCGTGCGGACACGGTCAAGGGTTTGGCGTGAGAAATTCGGCGCGTTCAGAAGCGAAGCCCTCCTCGAGCTCTCCTGCACACACGCACACGTACACGCACACGAAGCGCGCCGCGCGTAGTATCTGCCGGCCAATCTGCTCTACCCGAGGAACACCCTCCATCCGGGCGGCGGCGGCGGCGGGCGCGGCTGGCGCTTGCCCAGCTCGTGGCGGCCCGCGGGCGTCCCTTCAGGGTGGAAGCGCTCACCTTCCCGCGCGGCGGGTGCGAGGAGCGGGTCCGGCGAAGGGGGCTCCCCTCTCCCCTCAGCACCGTCGCTGGAGCCTTTTTGGGGCGGCCCAGGGACTTCCGCCGCCGCCGCGCTCTGGCGCCAGGTAGGCAGGTGTGTGTGGACGGCGCCTCCCTTGGGGACGGCGCCTGGGCGCGGGGGCCGCCGAGGAAGAGGGCGAGGGGTCGCCACCCCGCCGCGACCTTGGCCGGCCGGCCGCCCGAGTCGAGCCGGGAGCCCCGCGAGCCCGGCTCCTGTGGGGTCGGGGGGCGAGCCGCGGGCGCAGAGGACGCCCCTGATTGGCGCCGCCTGGGGGGCGCGCGGACGCGGGGGGGCGCCGCAATGCCCCCGAGCGCGGCGCTGGCTACCTGCTGCTCGGAGCGGCTGCGGCAGCTTGGGCTCATCCCGGCGGGGCGGTCCCAGCCCTTCGCCAGGGCTCGGCGGAGGAGGAAGAGCGAGGCAGCGCTGCTGCAGTGTCCTCCTCCTCCTCCTCCTCCTCCTTAGGTGAGTGGAGCCCGGCGGCGGGGAGGAAGGAGAGCGAGGAAGACAAAGGGCGGGCAGCTCCTCCTCGGCTTGCGCCGCCGCCGCCGAGCCGGTCCCCGCGGATGGTGGGCGCTCCGGCCGGGCCGGCTCCCCCTCCCCGCGCTTTGTCTTGCCGGGCGAGCGCCGGGCTCAGCCGCGGCATTTGCGTTTCCAGAATAGCAAGGAATTAGCCTGGCCGGGCGCTCGCTTTGGGGGAGGCGAACAGATGGAGGGCGGAGGGGGAGGGAGGCGGGCGGGCAGCGCCGTTTCCCCCGCTGATGTGGCCCAGGGGCTCCCGTGAGTTCCTCCAGGGTGACACCTTGGCCGCAGATTGGGCCGGGGCGGGGGGAGGAGAGAAACCAGGGGGAGGGGGAGGAAGACGCCTGGCGGCCCTCCACCCACCCACCCATCCTTTGTGCCAGACCTGAAGGCGAGGCTCTGCCCTGCGCCCGCCGGCCCCTCGAGTCCTGCGTGCGCGCCGGGCTCCCTGCGGGAAGGGGGAAGGAGCGGCGCCTCGGCGGGGAGGAGTTCGCTCCAGGCGGCTGGGAAGGTGCGCTGGAGGGAGGGAGGGAAGGAAGGGGTCGGGGAGGGGCAGAACGCGCCCGAATCCGTTTCCGCAGGGACCCCGGAGGCGTCTGTCCGAATTAAGCGCTGTGTATGGAAGCCACCTCTCGAGGCCCACCCTATAAACTGCCCCGGAGGAGAGGCGCCGTGGGGAATCGGGAAATACCGCGAGAGGGGGGCCACCCGAGCCTCTCCAGGAGATGCTGCCGGAAGGTAGGGTGGAAAGGCACCCGTAGCTGTGGCCGTTTCCGCACTAGCCCGTTATAGCGCGATGATTCCACTTTCAACCTCCTCTGGAATCCTGGGGTTTGCAGTTTCGGGAGGGGCCGGCCGGCCCCTCCCGAAACTGCAAACCCCAGGATTCCAGAGGAGGTTGAAAGTGGAATCATCCCGCTATAACGGGCTAGTGCGGAAATGGCCTTTGTTTGTAAGAGGAGGGTCTCCAAGGAGGCTAATACTCGCCAGCATCCCAATCAGTGGGGCCACTGGCATGTGTAAGGCCTGGTGGTTTGTCTTTGGAGAAAGAGGCCATCTTGAACTTGCTCCGTTACTGAACCACCAGTTGTGTTCCTTTCGGATCACTTCCAAGTCATCTTGGAAATATGGCTTACCTTTTTGCTTCCGAGGAAGTGGACTGCAGTCTACAGAAACTTAGGCTATAACAAACCAGTTACTTTTGAAGGTGCTGTTGCGTTCCTTGATGCCCTTTGATGCTTAAACAGACTGGCACGCTTATTTCTTTGAATGTGACGTCCTTTTTGATGAACCTTTTGGGCATTTGATGATGTGGGCTCTAAAATGGCTCACAATAGGTGGGCTAGCGTTTCAGGTGCGGTGAGGTTTCTTATAGGTGGCTCCTATGAGTGGACTTGGTACTCCAACATCTTGTTGCCCATCACCTAAAGTATGCACTTAACATGCGTTGGTGTCTTTAATGTGAGCTGTCATCAGTTTAGCTAGAGCAGCCTTTAAAAAAAAATTCAAATGTTCATCAGCTGGGGCAGGAGTTGTAAAAAATGCATGGAACCTAAACAAATGCTTGACAAATCCCAGCTGACATCTCAGTCTGGAGTATTGAATGAAACTGCCAGAGCATTTAATGACAAAAGGGGGGACTCCACAAGGAGAAAAGGCTGCAGGGTTTGGGGTTCTCCAGATAAGGGGGGAAAACAAATAAGGGGAGGCATGATAGAAGAGTATAAAATTTCTGCACCATGGGGAGAAAGGGCAGGGAGACATTTTCCTCCATTTTCAAAATACTAGAAACTCTGTCTCTCAGAATGTTAGAACTGGCATCATCTATTGAAGATTCAGGACAAATAAAAATGCATATTTTCCCCTATAGTGCACAGTGAAACTGTGGAGCTCCAACTGCAGGATATAGTTGTGGCTACCAACTTGAACAGTTTCAAAAGAGGAATAGATTCATTTAGGATAAGCCCATTCATGACAGCTGTTATATTTACTCCATTTAAGAGATGTTATACCTTTCAGTACGAATTGCTAGGGAACAAGAGCAGGAGTGTGCAAATGTCCACATGTCCTGTTTGTGGGCTTCCCATAGTGCAGCCAAGACTGCTGCCAGTAATGGCTGGTGGCTCCTATATCTGTGGGGCAGTGCACCCACTCTTATGATTTAGTCTGGACTTTAAAGGAGCTATCCATGGTGCTGAACCCTGGGTAGCCCCTTTAAAGTTCAGGCTCATGTAGTATGGGTCTTATGTTCCGTGTTGTAGGTACATATAAATGTGCATGATTTGAGCAGGGGGAAATGCACTACAAAAGCACATTCTTCCCATTTTTATCGAAGGTACTGTCTTCTCTCCTGCTCAAACTTGTGAGTTAGGGAGTGTGATTGGTTCTACTTCTTCACACAAAGTGGAAAATGTACATCTCTGATAAGCTGGAAATGGAGATGCCATGCAATTTCCTTTTTTCACATCCTGTCCTCTGAAACATTTTTTCTAATTCTTTTAAAATTACTTTGCATTGTTTGCATTAAGGGATTAAGCCTACATTCAATTTAGTTAATGTACAAACAGTGCTTTAAAGATAAAGATGGACAGGCCACAAAGTAAAATGGTAGCAGAACAAGGTAAACTCTTAACTGCTAAACCAAATTGAGGCCTATTAAGATGGTCCACTGGGAGACAGTAATAGATCTTGAAAGATTCCTCAGTGCTCTGAAAGATTTTTGAACTAATAGAAACAGAGATCCTGTTGATGCCCTATTTGATCTGAGGAATGGAGAGATGACCCAGACAATTAACATTATTGTTTCAGCGCGAGCTGCTAATTTTTTTTGAGGAGTTCAGGGCAGTCATTTCCTTGGTTAGATAATTTGAGTAATGGTACAGAAAGACTCAGGACAAGATGATCAAACACAGAGACAGGGACCATTTTAGAACCTAATCTGTGGAGGTGAGGGTAACAAAAAGGCTCTGCTGCCATTGTATCAGTAAAATGTGGTCCAGTTGCACTAACAGTTCAGGATGTTTTAAATGGTAATTTCATTCCAGACCCCAAAGTAGTGAGAAGGAGCAGCACTGAGACACTCATTGTGATGAAAGTACCAAATACTTACTGAGAAAATTGTTCATGCCCTCACTGACCTGGATTGTAACTTGAACTCCATGTTGAGTGCAAATTCTGTTGTGATAATTGAAGCAATGATAATATTGATGGATGAATTTATTTTATTTAAGTAATTGACAATGAAGTTTTTGTTTATTCAGCCTGAGGATGTGAATGAGGCTGACAGCTTGTTCATTAGACCTACATCTCTCATGGTTGGTAAGAGCTGCTAGAAAGTTTGGCCATTTGGGTGGTGGAAGTTATTAACACTTCATTGAAAGAGGATTATTCCCCAGCTCCTGCTAAATAAGCCATTATAAGACCTTTTCTAAATAAGATTTCATCGGATCTGAACATGTGAGGTTACTACTGGGCTGTTCCCAATCTTTCTCTTTTATAAATAAGGTCTCAAAGTGAGTGGTGGCAGCTTTTGGTTTTCCTGGCAGAAACTGATCGAATAGAACCATTCTGCTCTGGGTTGAGTGGACTTTGACACAGTAGTCCACACACTATTTACCACCAAACTGGACCTGGGGCTGTTTCTGAACAGGTTTCACAGAAGTCGCAGCTGGTACAGCTGCCTACTTGCTTGCAACGGACTAAGAGAGTGGAGTTGTTGCTTTGTACCTTCAATTCATTTCTGGCTTGTGGTGACTCTAAGGAGAGCTTATCACAGGGTTTTCTTGGCAATATTTGTTCAGAGGGGCCTTGCCTTTGCCTTTCTTTGAGGCTGAGAGTATAACTTGCCCAGGGTCATTCAGTGGGTCTCCATGGCCATGTGGGAATTTGAACCCTGGTCACTAGAGTCATAATTAATCTAAGGCTCAAACCACTACTGCACACTGTCTCTCTGAGTGAGTAAAGTATGTAATTATTATTTGTTGGTTTGTTTGTTACCTGCCTCTCCTCAAGGCTTGAGGCAGGGTACAACATGAATTAAAATACAATTAAAAATACATCATAAGTTAAAATTAGGGATGGGACAAATCCAGAATTTTCCGAATCCAGATCCGAATCCCTGGAAGGTTCTGGGAATCCACGAATCTCACAAATCTCAAATCTTTCGAATCCTTTTTTTTTAAAAAAAGGGATTAAAAAGCAAAGGTAAGAAGGATAATTTTGGGCAAGACACACTCTCTCAGCCTTAGCAAAAGCCTAGGCAGAGGCAAACCTCCCTTTGAAGAAATCTGGCCGGGACAATTGTCATAGTTTTGCCTCGGGATCTCCCCAGATTGAAAATGACAGGAAGGCCCTTTTCTACACAGGCACAGGAAAATGTGGATTAATCCCACATTTTCCTGCCTGTGTAAACAAGGCCACACATTACAGTACAGAGATAATCCAGGTCAAAACTAGCTTTTCTTTGCATAGCTCCTTCTGGCATCCTGGGTTTTGTAGTTTGATGCTGCGCCAGCAAACTTTGGCAGAGAAGGATGTGACCCCTTGTAAAACTACAAACCCCAGAATTGTGTCTGAAAGAGCTTGCAAGGGAGCAATGCAAAGAAATGTTCAGCTGTCCTTGAAATCTCAAGAAGACTGTACCTTCCAGTCAAGTCTCAAGTCCTGCAACAAAGAAAGCACTTAAAAACACACACACAAACCAGCCTCTAGTCCAGTCAATTCTCTACCCTCAAATCCTGCAAGGGACACTCAGGTCAAATCTCTAGGCCTGTCTCAACAGTTCCCAATCCCTACCCTCCAGTCTCAAATCAAAAAATAATACAGATTAATGCATGCTCAATAAACGATTCTGGAGGCAGCTACTGTTCACCTTATTTGTTGTAGGCAACACACACTCCTCCTATAGAATCAGCTACAGTAGAATCCCATTCTTTCCCAGCTCAGGTTTTTTGGCATTCATTGTTTACCACAGACATGCTGCTGCAACGTGAGACCAAAAGTCTGTGTTTCTCCAGTTCTTGTTTGCAACCCTTCCAATGGCAATGCTGCTTATAAACTTGCAGCTAGACAGAGGAAAAAGAAGAAAAGGGGTTGAGAAGCATAAAAAGACGTGCGGGGGGGGATGGACGGACGCGCAAGCTGCCGCCGCCTCCGGGAGGTTGCCGCTTCCCCGCTCGTTCCTTCGCCTGCGGAAGGAGGGGGAAGCGGCAGCCTCCCGGAGAAGGCTTCTTGCACGAGCCGCCCTCCTCCGTCGCGCGAGTGCCGGCGCTGCGAAAAGGACCTAAGAGAGGAAGTGGCATCATGACAATCATAGTCCCAGAATTGACCAAAGAAAGCTGGTGAAGGGGAAGGTATGGCTGACATGGGTTGCATGGAACCCCTGAATCCCTTTTTGCAGTCGTTGGAATCCCCTGGGACATTCCCACAAGCTTCTAGACTGCCACACAAACTCAGATTTGCTCCTCTGTCCCTCACCTCCCAATCCCTATCCCAAAATTACCTTGCAGAGGGAGGCAGCAGCAGGGAGAGGCAGCACTAGGGACACAGGCAGCAGGAGGGAGAAATGGCGACCTCCAGAGCATGCAAGGCTTTATGCCAGTCTGCCGGTCAATCACCCATGCCCATGTTGGGTGGGGAAATACGTGAGGAGCGGGATCCCATCCTGATCTCCCAAGTTTTCAGGCGTCCCAGTCTCCAACAAACTGTTTGAGTGGCGGATTCGAAAGATTCCATTTACCTATTTTGGCACAGGGATTCGGATTCCTGAATCTCAAATCCCTGCCAAAGATTCGAGGATTCGGTTGGCCCATCCCTAGTTAAAATACAGTAATATAAAATTATGCACCAACCACACTCATTGAGGGTGCACTTCTGCCTTAATTCAAAGTCATTCTCTTTACTTTTATGGCTACAAATAGCTTGTGGATCTTCTTGGTAGCTTCCTCTAGGCTGTGGGAGTTCCTGCCAGGGGAGGCAAAATAGCTTATTTGGGGCCTTTCCAGACCAGCTTCAAGCCACGTTTTGGGACAGAAACGGCTTGGGCCACTTTTTTTGATCAGACATACTGGAAGCTTAACATGGTGAGTCTGTCCTCCTGGTTCTGCTGGTTTTTTCAGTAGCATTTGATACCATTCATTATGGTGTTATTCAGGACTGTTTTGGCTGATATGTGACATGGAGGTGCCAGAATCAAATAGGGTGGTTCTGTCCTGTTTAGCTGAGTATTCACAGTAAGACAGTGCTGGGGGGCTGTTGCTTCAGTTGATGGCTGTTTGCATATGGAGCTTCTTAGGATTCAGTCTGCTTTTTACTGAAGCGTCTGGGGAAAGTCATCTGGAGTACTGTGGCTGAGTGTTATTGTTATCCCAAGAAGATACACAGCTCCATCTCTCATTTTTTAACTTATGTAAGGAAGCTGTGAGGTACTGAATGTGGGTAAACAAATTGAGTTTCAGACAGAACAAGGCAGAGTCTCAGATGACTGGTAGACAACCTGTTGGCCTATCTGGCAGCACAACTATTGGCTTTCCTAGAAGAAGCTGATTAACTGGAGTTCAGATTACAACCTGTGTTGAATATAGTTATATTCCCTCTGGGCGACCAGATTTAAAGCTTGGATCCAGTATTGTCCCAAAGCTGCTCTCAGATTCAGTATTCTCCCAAGAGGACTGGGTAGCTGATGTGGCCAGGATAGTCTTCAGCAAGCTTTGACTAATATTTCAACAGGACCCTTCTGGGAGACAGGGATCTGGCCTCTATGATCTATGTATGTTATCTAAATTACTAAATTATCTGGAGCTGCCCTTTGAAATGCTTTCAGAATTGTAGCTAGGGAAGATTTCTTAGGTGTATACTTTAGCAGCCATATATGTTTCTTGAATCAACTGCGCTTGGTTCAGATTTGTTTCTGAGCCCAATGAGGGTGCTGGCTTTGATCTATGAAGCCCTAAACAGTTTGAAACAGGCAATCTGAAAGACTGCCTTCTTCATATGAGTCTGCCTGTATTTTGCAGTTTTCATCAGAAGCCCTGCTTTATGTCCCATCCCCAAAAGTGGTAAGGTTGATAGGTGCATTATACAAGGATGTTTATGTAGCAGTACTCCCACTGTGGAATTACCTCCATGGGGAGCTTAGGTAGGCTCTATGCCTGCTGACTTTTAGACAGACAGCAAAAACTATACCTTTTCTCCAGGACTTTGGCTTTGAAAATGGTTCTTGGCTTGTTGTAGCTTCTGTTTTTATATTGTCATGATTTTCATTGTATTTTAAGCAATTGTATTTTATGCAACTGTTAAACTACCTAATATAAAAGCAAAGGGTACATGAAATCTTTTAAGAGATATTTTTAATTTTTTGTTTGATTTTATTTATTATATTTCTACCCTAGCGTTCTTCCCCACACTTGAGACATGAATGAAAAACATTCACTTTGCTAATCAAGACATTTAACATTAGTATTCTCATCAGAGAAAGAAACTGAGCCATTTCCACACTATGCTGTGTAATAGTGCTATTATTCCACTTTCAACAGCCTATGGAATCCTGAGGTTTGCAGTTTAGGGAGGGGCATTTAGAATTCTTAGCCAGAGAGCTCTTTGGCCTCAGTAAAAACCCCAGAATTCCACAGGAGGTTGAAAGTGGAGTAATAGCACTAAAACAGTGTAGTGTAGAAATGGCCTGAGTTCTGCCTATCTGCTACAAGATCTCGGGAGACAGAAAGACCACTCCCCATTTGGAAGGGAAAGATGAGTCTGTTCCAGATGCATATGTTCTGTAGTTCAAAAATCTTGGCAGAGACCATAAAAAGAAAATAAGATGCTGATGAACTTGTCAAAATTTAATGAAAGTTGAATTTCTAAAAAGCATGGAAGATAAGCCCATTTCCAATGAACTGTATTTCCCAACCTATCTCTGGGCTTGTGTTATGCTTTAGTGGATTGTAACTTCCACATTAGATGCTGAAGGTAGGATTCAGGACAGAGCTGGTGAAACAAACTTTCTCTGGCTACTGAAAAGCTACTGCGTATGGGTTCTGATGATATCATGGGCAGCTGCGTCAGCAAGACGGAGTAACAGATCAACAAGGCTTTCTTTTGTCTCCTCAACGTAAAATGAACAAGTGTTAGTTGGCAGATAAATGGTTAGATCTACTGTAGATTTTGTCTTCATTCACCTGCCATTTTCTCTAAGGGTTAAAGTGACTCAGAACTTGTTTACTGTCTCAGAGCACTGGATTCTCCAGCAACTTGTTCCTTCCTGATCCAGATGGATGTCACATCTACTCAGAGATGATCCTTGCTGAGCCAGGAGAACTGGGCTGATCTACAGTGAGGATCATCTGATTGTGCCCTCCTAGGAAGGGAAGGGAGGGTGTGAAGGGGAAGAGGTTGGTAGAAGGGTGAAAATAGAATTCTAACTGGATGTGAAGCCATAGGATAGACAGCATGGAAGAAATCTGTGCCCAAGAGAAGCCCAGGAGGAGCACTGTATTGGTGTACATTCTCTCCTGTCTCTTCTCTCTTCATTTTCAAAAAAAATCTGTTATTTTTCACCCATGCTTAATTACAAGAAATGTTACTTGTGCTGCTTGATGTAGCTAAATCAGTGGCTCCCATCTGGGATACACACAAAGACATTTAGGGATGTGGGGGTGGGGAGAATAATGGTGGGAAAAAAGCTCCACTTTTCTTCTTCATATTGGAGGGGGGAGACAGAAGGGCACCAATGCAAAGTTTGCCTCCTCAGGACTGAGCCCAGCCTGGTGATGGGACTTGGATGGGGGTGTGCTGCTCCTCCCTGCCAGGCTAGTGGGGGAAGTTTTGGGGTGGGCTTGAAGTTGCTGATTGCTTTGTCTGAGGGAAGCCAGAGCCAGAGGGTGATGGTGGGACAAAGCTCCAAGCGTGAGCAGTATCTGAATCTAGGCTGAGCGGAGAGTGGTGCGGGCCAGGCAGCTTCTTGCAACAGGTTCCCAGGGGCAGGTTCCCAGGTTGTTCCACCTCCCCAGGCCCCAGCCATTGATCGTGGAGGGGGAAACTTGTACAACCCACCTCAGTGCAACTTGGGGCCAAGATGATACTCCTAAGTGTGTGTGTGAGAGAGAGAAAGCAAGTGAGGAAAAGAAAAGCTCAAGGGAAGAAGTGGTGTTCATAATGATGGTGGCTATCTCTGGAGGAATGAGATCACCAGAGTGGGGAGACAAGGCCAATGGTCCATGTCTGGTTTTTATTGTCTTTGGCTTATGTATGTTTTCTTTAGGTGTAGAGTGGGTGGGGCTAGTTGGTAACACATTTTCCTCCCAGTCCAACTTCCTTGAGAGGAAGCAGTTGAGGGGAAAGAAAGTTGTCTTGTGGGGCTTGTGGTGGAAATGTTAAGTTATAGGCGGTTTCATTTTTAATCCTTCTGTGGTCTCAGTCATTGCTCTTATCCAGCATGGGGAAGATGGGGAGCATAGCCAGGCAGCCTCTCTTGAAGGATCTAAGAGGGGGCAGGGCAGGCTAGGGGGAGACAGGAAGATCAGTAAATGGGAACTGCTGTGGCACCTTTTCACAGCAGAGTGCATTAAAAAAGTATAGAGATGAAATATTTGCAGTGGGCACCTCAGTCAGTCCTGTGAGCAGTGTTCAATGAGTGAGATCTTCCAGGTCTTCTCTGCATCTCTTCTCTTAATCATTGTTTTAAGTTTTCCATTTGTGTATTAACAGATATGGATCAATGGTTGTAAACTGGCACAGTAAAAAAGGTCAAACATAATGTAGATAGGGACCAATCATCAAGAATTTCTCAGGACATGTCTACCCCTTTAGTGCAAAGCAGTAATAATAATTAATTAATGTAAAGTACCTTTTAAATGTAATCTGTGATGTATTTTCTTAAATTTGTTGTATCTTTTGGGTTTTGAATATAAATATATATGCACTGTTTGCTCACCTTACTACTCCATTGCTTTTTAATTCCATTACTGGGCTATCTGTTTATGGTTCAAACGTATAAATTTGAAATAACAACAACTTTATTAATTACAAATATTTTATTAATATGAGTGGGACAATTTATGGAATGGGGCTGGCAAGAGGGCACAAATGAAAAATGGGTGGGAAGCACTGAGTTAGATTCTTCTTAATATAATATTGGAAATCCCAACTGGCTTACTTAGAGACTGGAAAAATGAGTTCCTTCCTCTCTTGTTTGTATGTTCTATCCTTGCATATTGATGTGTAGAGAGTAACTCGTGGAGGGGGGAAGTTTCTTACCCATGCAATACAAGGGGATGGTGACATTTCGGGATTAATTGGTTCAGAATGAAATGATATTACTGTGCCTTAGTTATATATTCTAGTGCCACCAGATATGACCACACTGTATTTTGGGCAAAGTATTTATATCTTAGCAAGGTTTACATAACTCACCAAATGTATAGAAATTTATATAATATATAATTTGTATAAATTTAAAATTATATAACTCTTTGTTCTGCTTTTGCTGGAAGTATACCCTGCCAGTATTCTACCCAGTGATTTGTGTTTTGTTGGGAGAGGAAGTCTAGTGGCTTAAATTTATTTGAATACAGTTTATCAGAAGGCGTTTTTAAAGAAAATTTTACTGGATGTTAGTTTTCTCATTCAAAAGCTTTGTGAATGGTAGCTTCTTTGCTACATATAATCCTGATATTTGGATTGAGGTGAAGGTGATTTTTTAAAAAAAGGAGTAAATAAGTGCAGAGTTACAGAAGAGCTGGCATGATGTAATGGTTTTGAGCATTAGACGATGATCCTGGACACCAGGGTTTGATTCCTTGATTGCTCCTGAAAGCCCAGGAGTGACTTGGGCATGTCACACACACTCAGTGCCAGAAAACCCTGTGATAGGTGATAGGGTCACTTTAAGGTCACCATAAGTCAGAAGTAGCTTGAATGCACACAACAACAGAGCTATAAATACATTTATGCTCTTTGGCTTCAATCCAGCATTCCCTTAGCGTAGTGTAAATACCTGTATATGGACATATACTCCAGCAGCACTATGCAACCCCCTTGCAGAATAGCAATGCTGTGCAGCACATGTCAATATACAGTGCACAATTACAATGCAAAGTATCAGATGCACAACACAATGCATAATTACAGTGAAAAATGTAGGTTGCACAACCACAGTGCATAATGCACACCTTGCAAAGACAAGGCACAGATGAAAATGCTATCTGCGCAATTCTGCTTGCAGGAGAATATGTCTGTTGCCCAATGGTGACACTGTTTGCCTCCACTTGCATAGCAAGACTTAAGCCATTTCCACACAAGACTGTTATAGCGCTATTATTCCACTTTCAACAGCCCCTCCCGAAACTGCAAACCCCAGGATTCCATAGGATGTTGAAAGTGGAATAATAACGCTATAGCAGTCTTGTGCGGAAATGGCCTTACACATGCATATGTCTCTAAGTGCATCCCAACTATTATATCCTAGCATTAGACAGTGTCACTTCTAATCTGAATCCCGATTCTTGGATGGTAGATTGAATTGTATTTTTCTGTTTGTCTCCACTGGGCATCCAGAAGCTAGGACTGGATGTCTCTTTGGACACACAGATGTCACTTTAAAATGCCTTGATTTAGCATACTTATTTAACAGAAGACTTTTTAAAATGTATTCCATGTTAATTTTATGTGTTATATAAATATTTTCCCAATAACTGAAGGGATAGGCACTGAAATAACTGAGAATGAAAAGTCAGGGGGAAAGCAAAGCACACTTACATTGCAATATTATGCAGTCAGAAGCAGGTCTCATTTTGTTTAGTAGAGCATACTCTTTCATAAGCAAGTTTAGAATTGTGGCATTACCATGGTTTAAATGTTAGTATTAAATGAATGCAAAGCTAATTGAAAGTTATTGAGAGATTCTGTAAATATTTTAAGACATGACAATTCATTCCCATTAAACTCACACATTCCAATTATATTGTTTACATCTTGTGAATAAAATGTAGGTACTGAAAATGTCATAATAGTAATTTTAGCACACTTTAATATTCTTTACATTATATGTACAGATATTTCTTATGTAAAAATGTTTTTCCTATATTCCATTGTCCTGTTTGTTTAAAGTATGCAGGAAAAGGTTGGTTGTGTCTGGAAGCCATGCTCTTTCATCCACTGTGTGTTAAATGGGAGGTAGGAATTGATTGTATGAACATGCAACTGCATGCATGCTTGGAACCCCCAGTCATACCACTGTACATTCTCTGTGCACGTGCGGCCCATTCTCACCTTCTGCTGAATGCACAGATGGAGAGGGATCTACAAAAAGTATCTTGATACCTATTTTCCACATGCATGGAACACACTGTAATACAGAATCACAAGAAGAAAATTGTAGTTATGGTGGGTGGGTGTTAATTACAACAGTAAAAGAACCCAATTTGAACTGCATTCCTCTCTTATATTGCTAATTAATTATATGTGCACAATTCTTTTATGACTTGTATCCTTAGATATTTTTTAAAAAAAACGTTGTGATTGAGTGTATACTCCCTCTCCATGCTAAGTATGCTTTAAAAATTCAATATTTGTGAAGTGTTATAGGAAATTTTTTGTTGTCTGCACTTCTCAGATGACTGCATAAGTCAGAATATGACCATCTACAATCTATTGTGCTTCTTCAAATTTCACAAGATAATATTTGCTGTTTAAATGTATGAAACATAATTTAAATATGTATTGTGAGAATATTTGAATAATAAATAAATTGCAGATAGGCGGAAGTTATGTGGAAGTGACATGGATCAGAAATGGTCAGATCAATCAACCCCTAATGCTAATAATTTTGAAGGACTTTAGATATTTTTTTAATGAGGAGCCTTGAGAGCTCTGCATGGTATTGTGAAATCTTGTGTTTACAGGATACAGTCAGCCCTCCACACTTGCAAGTTTCACTTTTGTGGATTTGGTTATTCACGGATTATTTGTTGTCACCTCTGCTGCCTCCCTATGCCATTTTTAATAGGGGCTGTAAGCCTTGTGAGACTGAGAAACTGAATGAGGCTTGTAAGGCCCTATTGAAAATGATGTGGAGCAGCAGTGGAGGTGGCCATAAGCCCCACGAGCTGCCCACTTCTGCCTTGTGGAGGAACCCTGAGGCCTCAAAGGAATCCACGGTGGGTTGAATATGGTAATTATAGTTTTTGTGTGTGATAAATATGGTTTGGGAGGGCCTGGAGCTATTCATGTTTTTTTTCACTTTCACTTTCATGGGGGTCCTGTGCCCCTAGCGAATGTGGAGGGATGACTTTATTTACAAATGCAGTCTTTGCCACAGGAGACAGAACAGCAGGACCCATGAAATCAAACATGCTTTCATTACGTGCTTTAAACCAGACTTGGAAAAAAAATTAAATTCCAGCACTGTTTTTCCAGAATACTGGGCAGTCAAGTTGGAGTTACAGGCCATAGGTATACAACATATATTGTCATGATTAACATGCTTCGTGGAGTTCAATGATGATTACATCCCAGACGAGGACTTGATATCTTTGACTTCAGGGATTGTTAATAAGAGAGAGTATGGTGCTTACTACTATTAAAAAGTTAGATTCCTATTTTAAAAGCCAAATTGGAAGATCGTACGGTACTAGATAACTATCACACCACATCACATGTGCCATCATTGATTTAAATAATAGAAATGGCAGTGGCACCTGAGCTCAGGTGGTCATTAGTGATATGGATCATACAGAACCATTTCAGATTGGATTCTGAACTGATTCAGGGAAAGAAGGGGCCTGGTTACTCTGGCAGACAACTTGCTGGGGAAGGAATGGGGCAAATCCTACCCTGTTGCTTCTCGTTGGACTTCTCCCTTGCCTTTCCTACCATTATTTGTGGTATCTTCCTGGGTTACCTGTCTGGGACAGGACTGAGGGGCATGGAGTGATAGTAGTTCAAGTTCTTTTGGGAGGCAAGGACATAGATATTGGTGCTGGTGTATCCCTATCCCATAATTATTGACTTGTGGGTTTTCAGGGTTCCATCTTATTTCCTATACTTTTCAGCATCTACCTGAGGCTGCTGGTTCAAGTTCTTTGGAAGTCTGGACTGAAGTGGGGTTAGTATGCTGACAACATACAGTTCTGCCTTACATCTCCTTCCATGAATGCTGGGGTGGAGGGAATGTTAAATGCATTTGTAGAGACGGTTCTAATTTTCATGAAGACTAACAAACTGAAAATCAATCTGGATTAAGTGCACATTGTGTTGGTGGAGAAATCTGTCAGTCTAGTTCAAAGAGATGCAATTGAAGGATTGGTGCACAGTTTAGCAGTGTATGAAGGTTGTCTTTTAAGCTTAGGGCTCTAGATGGAGGGGCAGGTGACATTGCTGGCCAGGACTGCCCTTTATCAGATGTTAATTTGCTGTTCATTAATATGTCATCTGGTTTACCAGCTGTGCCCCATCTGGGCCTTGCAGTTGCCCATGTGCTACTCATTAAAAAAAGCCTGGACTACTGTTATGCATGCTTCAGCTGGTGCAGAATACAAACAGAAGCACCTTAACACCAATTCTGTGTGAACCACACTGACTGAGGGTGCAATTCTGAGCCAGCTCAAGGTGCTGGCCATTATCTTTAAGGTCCCAAATGGCTTGTTGCCTTCTTGGTTGCGTCCTCCAGGCTCTGGGACTTTCTGTTAAAGGAGAATGAGCTAGCTTTATCTCATATCCAGAGGTATTTGTGCTCAAAACCATAAGATTCAGCCTAGCTCTGGATGGACTTTCCAAGAGGATGGTGAATGTCCTCATCATACCTCACTGATCCTGGGGAAAAAACCACTCCATTTAACTACTGTGCCTGTGAGGCAGGTAAGGTGCTTAAATAAGAGAAGGCGTAACTTAAGGAATTTCATCTTTTTTTAAGAGTAAGTGTTTACTGTAAGTAAATTAAAGCTTATGAACCTAAAAATAACTATTCTTCAAGTTGTTAAAGAACAAGATGCTAACAATTTGTGGATATCAATGGACACACAGAGCGTGGGCTTGGGAACAGACTTCAGGAAGCTTCTGTTACTGATGAAAATATTAAACAATTTTCCATTTCTTTGAGCCTTACCTAACAGACTGGTCAGATGGAATGTGTTCAAGTGGATTTTGAAATCAAAATTGTTCTGATCTAATTATCTTTGATTTATGTGGAAACAGTCTAAACCCTCAGTCACATTCCTAATTTAGCATTGTTTTCTCCTTTTAATGATATCTCTGTATTGTGTTTATATCCTTGGAGTCTATTTTACAAATAAGCAAAATAACACAAACTACCCTGTTTTGAAGCTGAATTGCATTTCTACAAAATTTCCAAGTGTGTGCTTCAGTTTCTCCTTTTTTTAAAATTTGTATTAAATATTTTTTAAACAAAATACATAAAACATGTAAGGGAAAAATACACTACACATCTGGTATCTAAACAAACAAACTCAAAACACCAGATGGGTAAAAAGGGCACATGCATGATTTCCAGCTCCCCAGAAAATGGTAATTTATGATTACTTAATATACTTCTTCAAAGTCCAATAAACTATCTATAATTATAAAATCATTAATCTTAATTTACCAAACTGATTGTAAAAAATGTAGCTACATTTATAAGTATACTGTAATTAACCTTTTGCTTTATTACATGTAGTAATGCTATAATATAGAAAAGATATAATGCTCCTCAATAATATATCTAACCCTGTTATTCAAATCCAACTAATGATTCTCCCACACACACACCTTTTAGAAACATTATCACCTTTCCCCAACATTTCTTAAATTAATGCAAGTTGACTTTCATTAAAGTCAACTTGTCCATCTCAGCCATGTTCAACAGCTTCATCAGCCAGCCTTCCTGAGATGTTATTGTGAGATCTTTCCATTTCTGAGTGTTAGAATATTCTCACTGCTGTTACCATGTATTGTAAAATTCTGACAAAGTTCTTATTTATCTGGTCTTCCATGAGTCCAGGTACGAACAAGTCAAGGTTCAATTGAATTTTTATCTTCAAAATGTCCTCCATCAATTGATGTATCGTTACCCAAAATCTCTTCACTTTTTCACATGTCCACCCCACATGAAAATAAGTCCCTTTTGTCTGGTTACATTTCCAACATTTGTTTAAGGAGCCTTTATACATTTGTCTAATAGTAACAACTCCACTTTGGACCATCTCTGTAATTCAAGTTTAATATCACACCATGTCTTGGCATAATTATTTTGAAACAGATCAGTATTATGAGTTTCAAAAAGAACTCCTAAATATTCTGCTTTCTTCACAATTTTAAACCCTGTTTTTCCATCAATAACTGTTGCTGTTCTTTCACCTTTTTTTAATCAACATGACTGCCTTTTCTTCAATCAATCAATCAACTTTATTACAGTCACAGACCAGTATACAAGAACAAACTAGATACAAGGTACATATAAATAGTCAATTATTTAGAAAAATATGCAACCATACAACATCATCCTCATAAAACATATAAAATCAATCAGTAAAAAACAATTTGGTACATATAGATAGTTAATTGGTTAAAAAAGACTACAAGACCGTACAACATTTTCCTCATAAAACATAAGATCAGTCAATAAAAGACAAATTAGTACATATAAATAGTCAGTTATAAATATAAAACATACAACATCCTTCTCATAAAATTCTCCTTTGTCTCTCCTTTGTCTAATCTACATCACTGACCATCTTGCGCCAGATTCTAATGGCACTTGCACAAAACTTAGCTACTTTGTAGAATATCTCTGAGTTATGATCTGAAAGTAGTAGTGAGACATAGAACTGTTCCGAGTGGCCTAAAAATCTATTAAGAATGGGGGAGATAAGATTTAATCGTAAATCCCTGTAATATGGGCACTGTAAAAGTACATGTTCCACAGTTTCCACTTGTTCATTATTACATGGACATTTTCTCTCTACAAAGGGTATCTTCCGCTACCTGCCTTCCAATAGTGCTGATGGCAAAGCATTACACCGTGCCAAGGTAAAGGCTCTTTGTTATTCAGGGATTTCCAATTTATTTAAATACTTCATAGGTATAGCAACATATCTATTGGAGTCACTAAGGCTGGAATCATTAATAATAAAAGTAGGAGTCATACCAAAGTCCATTTGACGCTCTATGTCCACTATCCTTTGTTTAATGGCCATTTTGGCCCTGTCATAGCCCAAATTACATAAGGATTCTAGAGAGAAGCCCAAGCTTTGTATTTTAGTAACCACTGTTTGATCCCATCTAGAATGGAGTCCATCTTTCACCACCAAAGAGACAAAGCCAGTAGAAGAAGAAACTAATCTAAGCCAATAGTTTATTATAATCACCCACACCCTAGACTCTTATTTTCATACAGCCTGACACTATTCTTAGAGTAGCATTTGAAACACACTTGGGGGTCTGAAAAATCGCTCTTAGGAATTTTGTTTGTACAAGCTCTAATGGTGCATAGTTTTGAAAGGGACCTAGCTGAGCACCATAAAGAAGTTGCGCAATCACTTTTGCCTCAACAATTTGAGGGCTGCTGGTATAAATTGTCCTCCTTTTGACCTAATTTTTTTTAGAATAGCCTATGAGCTTCTTTGAGCATTATCTGCAGCATATTTCCCATGCATTTTCAAACTACCATTTGCTTGTAAAGTTACTCCCAGATATTTAAAGCAAGAAACCTGCTCAATTTTATGGCCGTCAATATTCCACAAATGTTTTTTAGGCCTTTTAGTAAAGGCCATAATTTTAGTTTTTTGATAATTGAGTTCTAATTGGTTTGCCCTGCAATATTGAACTAAGGTTCACAGCGCTCTTTTAAGGCTTTTTTAAGGCCAGTGGATGTTCTTAAGAGTATGGCTGCATTGTCTGCATACAGCAGGATTGAAATACTCCTATCAGCTATCTTTGAGGGATGAAAGTCAGTGTTCTGGAACTGAGCCACCATATTGTTGATATAAAAATTAAATAGGAGTGGGGCTAGTATACAGCCTTGCTTCACACCTTTCTGTATTTCTATGGTTTTGGTAAGGTGCCCAAGAGGGTTACATCTTACTTTCATCGTTGTCTCTTGATACAGCATACGAATCAAGTGGAGCAGATGCTTGTCAATCGAGGAGACCTCCAACTTCTCCCACAGTAGAACCCATGAAACAGAATCAAAGGCTGCCTTAAAATCAATAAAGGCAGCATACAATGAAGTCAGGCTACTGGATGAGTATTTTCTAACCAAATGGTGTAATATCAAACACTGATCAATGGTAGAGTGGGTTTCTCTGAATCCAGCTTGCTCATCTGTGAGTATCTGTTCCCCTTCCATCCATTCAAGCAGCCTCACTTGCAGGTGTCTTGCATACATCTTGCTGATTGTATTTAAAAGGCTGGTGGGTCTGTAGTCTGCTGGATCCTCTTTTCTCCCTTTCTTAAAGATAGGAACAATAATTGCAAGACCCCAAGCCTTGGGCACCATTCCATAGGTGTCAATAAAGGTGAAAAGTGTAGCCAGGAGCGGAATCCAGAAGTTCTGGTTATTCTTAAGTACTTCTGATGGTATAAGGTCTTCTCCTGGTGCTTTTCCTGATCTTGACTGAATTATTAAGCTTTTAACCTCAGCTTCTGATACTGGAGTCCATATGCCTTTTTTTTATTCAGTTTAGAAATCATTAATGCCCTATAATCATTCAGCATCTTAAGTAAATCTTCTGCACATTCCCAAGGATCCTGCAAGATCTGAGCTTTCTGAGCAGAGTAGGTTGCTCTAATCCATGCAATAAAATTCTGCCCACAGTTCATCTTCTTTAGCACTTCCATCATGAATGTCTAGGATAAAGCCTTTTCAGCATCTTTAAAAAAAAAGCCAAACTTTTTTGCTATGGGCCTTACCTAATGGACTGTCTATTACACATCTTGTATTGTCTCTTGGTTGTCTTTTAGGCAGAAATCCACACTGATGTTCATGTATCACAGTTTCCAATATCTTTTTCAGTCTTTCTGCCAAAACCAAAGCAAGTATCTTATAATCATTACTCAGAAGAGATATTGGTCTGTAATTCTTAGGGTCCATCACGTCTCTGTCTTCCTTTAGTATTAAAGTTATTAAATTTATATTTGCACTACTCTACTTTCCTTTCACTTTACCAGTATCAATAATTGAGTTCATCAAATACTAGAACAGCAAGTTCTTCCAGGGCTTTCCAGAGTCTTGCAGTATATTGAAGAAAGACCCATCTGATCCAGGTACTTTTTCTACTTTTGTTTTTTTAACCATCTAGTATTTTTGCTACTGTTATTCTCACATTAAGAGTGGTCTGTTGGACATCTATAATAGATGGTAAATTCTGTGAATTTATGTATCTCTTTATTTTCTCTCATTCACTTTTTTTCTTTATAGAGTGCTAAATTTGTGTTTTTTTTTAATCTTTTTTCCCCCTACTACTACCTGTTGTTGTTGTACTCTTCCCATCCCATAGCATCCAAATTTTTCTCTTGTTCAGGAGTTAGTTTCTCAAAAACTTTTTTGGTTTTGTTTTGGTTTTGTGTATTTTTTTCTTATTCCATCATTTGTTTCATCTCATTATTTATCTGGGCTATCTCGTTCAGTTCCACTTTCAAATTTTGTTCTATCATTTGGCTCTCATCAGCCTTCATCTGAGCCATTTCTTCCCTCATCTTCTGCATCTCCAGCATCATCTGATTTGATTCCAGTTTGTCTAGTTTAGTCCACTGAAACTCTTCCGTTAGCTGGACTTGCTTTTGCTTTAGTTGCTAGGGCTGTTTTTGCTGCCTTTCTCTCTCAGCATTTTCTGGCTTGACAAATCGACAATTGTCAAGTTCAACTGGAAATTCCTAATATGAATTCCACTATCCACCACTGAATATCAGGATTTTCTCTCAAATCACTGCTCTGGCTCCTTCTCTGGAAAGTTAAACGCAAGTCTTTTACAGTTCATATACAGTTCACTTCCTGTTATTGTCTTCTCCAACATAACCTTGAGCCTTATCAGCTTCCCACAGTCAGTATTTAACTATTTATTTTTTTAAAAATTAAGTTTCTTTAGAATCTGTAAAGTCTTTATTATTTTCAATGGACTGTCTCCTTAAATGGGGATTTGTGCACTAGCTGCTGCTGTGGTCCTAGCAACGTTATTTTTTCTTTTAAAGCTTAAAAATATATCAAGCACTCACATCATTTTTGCACAGCTTAATTGTTGAAGTGGTGCCTTCTTAGTTGTATTTTCTTCATGTTTTGGAAGTTAAGAAGTTGGATAGGGAAAGTTAAGCTGGAATTTAGCAGCAGCTGTGAAGCAATGAGGTTGATGTCTTCCCAGGTTCCTCCAATCCATTCAGTCTCTAGGATTTAAATCCTTGTCCCTTTGGTACCTAGGTCAGAAAACCCAACCACTGTAGGATTCTCTGGCAACTAGATCTTTGTCCTCTCAGTACCTGGATTGGGAAATTCAACCACTATGGGATCCTCTGAGTCCCTTGTCCCCAAGAAACAATTTCAACCAGTTTCAAATGTCACAGACTGGCTTCAGTCGTGACCAACACATCAACCCCACAGAAGTTTCCCTGAAGAACAATGTGGCACGTTGCCATTCCAAACCATAAGTCCCTGTGTGGTTCAGTTTCAAAACAAGTCACATGCTTCCTGCACAAATTGTTTTAAAGTTAGAATGCAAGGTAGTGCTATTACTGCGCTACTATCAATATTTGACAGAACATTTCATGCATATATATTTTTTAAATATGCCAAAAATATTGGATGGAACGGCAGCAGATTTGGCCAGGGAGTTGGGAACAGGTTCAAAAATGACTGCTGGGGCATTTGTGGATTTCAGCTCTAGATCAGCCTTAAATAGTTGTCATACTGATGAAAAAACAAATGACATATAAATCTGAAGAAAAAAAACCTTTATGTGTGTCTTCGAGACACTGTCATGTAGCAGAGTAGCCACTCCACTGGAATCTTCAGTTCATTGAGGACCTGCAGTGCTCATTGGCTATATTGTACAATCTGAACTTTCAGTATACCATGGCTATATTGTTGCTTTTTGCATTATGTTATCATCTTCACCCTCAGACTTTGGTATGATAATGGCAGTGAACCCCCAGCAAGGGATTCTGAACCTTTGTCCTCCCAGTCTTTGTTTCACCCAGAGGTGTCCCAGGGTCATCTTGGCTGTTGTGCCAGGCGTTGGTGCTCCCTTCCTAAGGAGGTTCATTTTGCCTCTTTGATGGCTTTCCAGCAGCACATTTCTCTTCTAGTAGAGCCCAATTGATGGTGTGTCATTTCTTCATGACTCATTAACTTCTAATATTTTTATCTTGTCCCCCAAATATTGTTTTGCATTGCTTTTTAAATTTTACATTGTGAACTGCCTTGATCGTTGTCTTTGAACAGTAAGTTGATATACAATTAAAATAAAATTTTCAAAGATTTTTGCATACATTTCTAGAGGTAATCCTTTCAGCACCCTCTATGGCTATTTGATTGCGCATTTCCTTGTCAGAAACTCTGGTTGCACATGAACAGTTTCAGAAAGGAGACAGAGAGCTAGAGAAATTGACAGCTGAGGTGAGAGCCTTGTGTCTTCCACCCCTTATTCCACCACATTCCTATCAGATGTAAGGTTCTGCCTAAATCTCCACTGCCACTGTATGTGAAGATTTCCATCATCTTACTACTATCTTACTACTACATCTTACTACTATCACCAATAGTGAGGGCTTTCCCCTGTCCTCAGCTCTGCCATCAAAGCTGGGCCCTCATCTTGTCCCACTTCTGTGACCACCCAACTTTGGGAATCTACTAGATGCTCTCAAGTTCCTTTCTAGGACGTTGTATAACTGCTATGTTGGATACCATATCTACTGCTTTCACAGACACCATTCCTGAACGTAATGTTTGTTTGTTTGTTTGTTTGTGTATGTGTGTGTGTGTGTGTATATATATATATATATATAAATAAATAAATAAATAGAGAGAGAGAGTGTCTCAGAGGCCAAAAGCATATGATACACAAAAACAATGCTTTACTAACAGAAGTTGAAACAAAACAGATTAATAAGTTAATACTTTTAATATGTTAGGCCAACAAAGAGAAATAAGATCTCACCAGAAAATATATAACTGCAGCAAGAATGACATATGTGCAACACTGGAAAGAAAGAAATTATATTGATATAAAAGAATGGAGATTAAAAGTTCTGGATATGGTAGAGATGGAAAGGTTGGTTTTTTCACTTAAAAATAAACCAATCCAGAATGGCAAGAAGTTCTGAACTGGATAAAGGAATGAGGGAAAGAATAAGAAAGAGTGTTGGAAAAAATGGTAATGAAAATTAAAGATGTTATAGAATAAGTATAATCTGAATGTAGTAAGGTTAAAAGTAATAATGTGTTAATTTTAGAATAGAAAAAATGTATAAATGGGATGTAAACACAAACTCAACTGCAACAATGATGCTTGGAAGTGGGGGCGGGGGTTATTTTGAGTAAAACCAAAGAGAGGCCGAGAGAGAGGCGGGGCAGCCCTAAATACTAAGCTCAGCCCCGCCCCCTCCTGTCGGCCCCAGCAGCGTGATCTCTTCTCGTGGGAGGGCGGCAAATGCCGTCCCCCCGCCACTCGCGTTGCTCGGGCAGTGTAGGACGAAAAACTTTAATAAAAATATATACAAAAGAATTAGTTAATACTTTTACAGCAAGAAGAAATGTTCCCATTTTATACCTTTTTAGAAATTTTAATAAAAATATTTTTTAAAAAATCTTTTACAGCAAAAAATCATCTTTCATGCTCTTCTTTTAGCTAACTCAGACTCTTAAGCCCACTCATTAATTCCTAAACTTAACTGTCTTAACCATGATCCTCACTCATTCATTCCATACTTCACATCAATCTCTTCACTCCAGCTGCCAGACCATCGAGCAGCCCCATTCAAGTCCCTTCAAGCACTCCACCTGTCACTGCTCACTCTCAACATTCTGTCCGTGCATCCCCTCCCACCAGTTCTTTACTTGACTTCCTCTATTAGTCAATACATACACAACCAAATTACCTTAATATAAAAGAACATTTTCTTCAAAAAGTCTATGCCATCACAAAAGTCAACCCAACAATTGCCTGGTTCATAGCATCTTCTCTTGGCTGCTACACTACACTGGATCTCTTTTAGCATGTGAGACACAGCTGCCTTAGAGACTAAAGCATTTTTGTCTTCTTGTTAGTAAAACTGTGTGTAACCATACCTTGAATATGTTAAAACTACTGGGGGAGGGTGTAGAATATCTTCTGCCAGCAATACTTGTGCTAATGACTACAGAAATGGGTCTGTGGGCAACTGAGACACTATGTGTGTAATAGATCCATTAGTTTCAATTGACAGCTATTGTAATTTGGATCCAGTCCATCATGACATAGTCTCTTCCATGAAAGAGTTGCATTTTCATGGAATGAGAGATGTTTTCATGTCACAACATACTTTTCAGAAATCCAAGTCTAAACCCAATTTTTATTTCCTTCCTTATACCCAAAACAAAGGAACTGTTAAATTATGTAGTATGCACAATTCATGCCACATATTGGGCACATCCCAAAACAAAACCATAACTGCTGGATTCTAGCAAGCTGTCTCCATGGGACCTTCACTTAAGTCAACTGCTGAGGAAGAACCACCATTTGGAAATCATGAGTCAGAGTCCTTGGCTTGTGCTAAGATTCATCATGTATGGACTGAGGCCTTCTGCACAGATGACTCTGGGCTGGTGATGTTGCCCTTACATGAGCTGTTGGAACATTTATGATGAGTTTTAGCATGGCTGGGGGTATCCTCAGGATGTTGCTTCTAACTCATCTCAGAATCCTCTACTCTTTTACTCTGGGTTGCACAATCCACTCTGGCGTATTGGCAGATCAAAATTAGTTTGGGAATAAAAATTTTGAAGCAAACCATAATGATTCTATCCATCCCAAGTAGTCCATGGCTGAAATGTCTGCAAGGATTTTGGGGGGAAAAAACAGAACCCAATAATGAAAAATGTACTTTCTCAAGAATGGAAACCACCTTGCCTCTCTCTGTCAGTCTTGGAATCTCTAGAAACCCATTGATTTCTAATATCAGTGTTGCTGAAGTAAAATGTGGACATGAAGTAATTGATGCTGGGAACTGGAAATTTCTAGTGAGTGATTATAGTAAAGATGCCATGGTGGCATAGGCATTTTTGGTAATCATTGCCCAAAGTAGGAATGGAGGCTTGCTAGGTTTGTCAGAACTACATGGTGAAGCAACTGGGGTACGTGAATGGCTGTTACCTGGATGTGTCAATGTCAGGACTTTCATACAGATTTTATTTCTGGGGCTGACACCTGAGATTATTTTTAGTTTTAAAATACTTCTAGAACCAATAGTTGTATACTTTGAAAGTGAAAGAGAAAAAAACTGGAGAGCACCCAGTAGAATCCCTGGGTGGTGGGGGGACATGTCTCCAAGTGCTCACTGAATGGTTGTATTTATTTTGGAAAAGCCCAACATGTTTTGATCTATATATGATTTTCAATGGCCTTTTTCAGAGGATACATAAAAACATAAAAATACAAATATCAAATTAAAAGGACAAGACATAATTATATAACATGCTGGGCTTTTTCCAAAATAAATACGGCCATCCACTCAACATTTGGAGATGTGTGTCCCTTACTGTCCCCACAGACACTTTGAAAGTGGCCAAGCCATATTTGCCCAAGCTGTGAATGCAAAGTTCCTTTGGCACAGACAGCCAGTGGCTCCACTCCATTAGAGTGGTGGAACCATACTGGTTTTACAGGAGCATTTTATGGGAGTAGTCCATGGTACTGAAGCTATTTTGGAATATGGTGTAGTATCTTGGAAAGTTCCTACAAAAATGTTCTAGAAACCCAAAATAAGACCTGAAACACCCAGGTGACTTCACAGACCGAAAATGCACAGAGTCGTTGTTTGCTGTGTCATGTGGGATGTGAGACTTTATATTCTTCTTGGCTTTTTGCTTAAGAGCTCCCTCCTGTACTGATCTTTCCTCCCTACACAGTACATTGTTTGTAAACAAATTGTTTTTATGTTTAGTCAGATGTTTGAGATCTGAATAAAAGTTGATTCCTGGACATTAAGAAGCTGGACATCCTTGTTGTAGCAACTGAGAAGGGAGGCAGCCGTGCTTCTTGAATGCCCCTTTCTAATTCCAGGAACTTTTTTTTTTTATTATTATTTTTAAAAGATTAAAAAAAACATTGAACATAAACGTAACAACAACAAAACAAGACAAAAGAAACAAAACAACACATTACAAAATATATCACAATACATCATATAACAACAACCCATAAAATATCCACTTGATCAGTCTTATTTGTGTATTACCAAATTTTTCCATCAGGATCCGGATTATACTCCATTTGATCTGCCATCAAATATCTTCTTAATTCTTTGAAATTCAGAAGATACAAATTTTTACCTTGAGAATAGGCTAAATTTCTCTAATTACATACATATTTACATATTCAAAATTCTATTCTTTTTCGTTTAAACACCTACTGCAATTATTTTATCTCTCCACTTTTCTTTAAAGAAAAAAATAAGTGGTTCCCAAGTTTTATCAAATTCGCTTACATTTTTATTGCTTAAAAAAAGAGTTAGTTTATCCATGACCATCAAATCCCATAGTGCTTTTTCCCATTCGTCTTCCATAGGAATCTCCTGGGATTTCCAGTATTTTGCAAATATTATTCTAGCACAGACTATCATGTAAAAAAGAATCTTTCCATGTTTTTTCTCCATTTCATCACTCACAATATTCAAAAGATACATTTCTGGAAACATTGGGTATTTGATCCCCAAAATTTTCTCCA